>ML436448.1:29592-54120 GCA_005239525.1 Nicotiana knightiana
GGGGGGGGGGGGGTTGTTTCTTCCTTTCGCTCTCTCTCTCCCTCTTAATTTTGTACCTATGATTAGTATCTCAATTAACTCAACCATGTCATTTACTTTCATTAGTTAGTTAATTAGTACTATTATAAATCTCTAGATAAAAAAAATAAAAAAAAGTGCTAGCTCATTCCAAGCGCAAGTATATAAGTAGTCGTACACTTGTTCAACCATGTTAATGAATTTGTACCATTAGGGATATTTTGTGTTCACGCAAAGTTCGGGGAAGGGCCGTATCTTAACGGGTGTTATATAGACAGTTTACCCTAATGCAAGTATTAGTGATTACTTTCACAACTCGAACCCGTGACCTCTTAGTGCATAAGGTATCCCATGTTCACATAGAGTTTGGGAAGGGTCACACTGTAGTGGGTGTGATGTAGATAGCCTACCTTATGCAAGCATTAGTGGATCTTTTCACGGCTCGAACCCGTGACCTATAGATCATATAGAAAAATTTACCGTTACTCCAAAGTTGCCCTTCAATTTGTACAATTATATTGATACCACAAAATTAACCAAAACTATAACTAAAAAAATTTGGAAGGTGCCCATTTCTTCCTTTTCAACCGCTATCAATGTGGTTGGAGACAATCCATATTGTTCCCATGAAAATAAGTAAAGATTCAAACTTCAAAGAATGTTATTGCAATTTATTTCATCATTTTCTTCGCCAACTCTTTGTCATGACAATCCATTCGTGTGCATGATCTAATAATAAATGATAATTATTCCAGATTCTCAACCAAGTCTCTCAATTCTCAACCTCCTTTCTATTTATGGCGGTTTTATGGTCACAAATTCAGTGCTAATTAAAAATGGGAGGAATTTACACGTTTGATTATACTTTTTTCAGTCCATAATAAATGACATTTGATTTTTTTATTTTGATCCAAAATAAGTATTTTTTTTTTTTACATATATAGTTAAGAAGGAATTAACTTTATTTTTTTCAAATTTATCTATATTTACATATCTCAATATGTCAAGTTCACAATAAGTAAATTTCAACTTAAGAAAAATTTAGTCAAAATATTTTTATTTAGGAGTTAGTATTTTTCTAAAGGGTGTGCGGTATGCTAAAGGCCAAAAGGTCAGTTGCCATGGACCGGAGAGTACCTTATAATGTTTTAGAGAAGGTTGTCTGGATACATGATACACAAGTCAAAACTTCTTCAATGAATTATAACTTAGGATCAAAGCTGATGAAAACCTCATAAATTGATTGACGTGTTCATGTTGAACGAGTATAATATATGGTTTTGAATACTACTGCGTGCATGCGGACTCTTTAAAATGCATCAAAATTTAGCGCAAAAATATGATATGGTTACCAATTAATTGCTCCGTAACTTAAAAATATTACAATTTCGTAACCCATTAAGATTCAAATCTTGACTCTCTCTGCATATTGTATATATAACTTAAAACTCTACCCATATATAACGTATCAGTTATGTACACGTCGCGAAGTACATGTGACATATGTTGTCTATTATCACTAAACTATATCGAGCTTATAGTCTACGAGAAGATTTGCTTATGGTAATTAGTTCTTAAATTTTAAATCACATTGTTGAATCGGTAAAATTTTATAGTATAAGATGGTGGGTTTAATAAGGAAGTTTAGTATCAGTTATGCATTCACTACCTTATACTCATATCAGATATTTGAAAATTTCTAAAAACATGAATGTGTGTATAAGTAAGTGCCAACAACTGTAGATAATGTAATCCTTGTCTGAGACCACATTTCGTCAACTATAAAAAAAAGTAAAATTTTATATTTGGATTGGCCAAATAAAGCAATATTTCTTTTGTCAATTTCCTTAAATTGTGTCTCACCTTATACTTATAGAGTAAATTAAATGCAGCTAATAATGGAAATTAATGATGCTTTGGTTGACTTTACTAAAGTATCACCAATTCCACTTTAGTATGTGGGATTTCCCTGTTTAGGCTGCTTCATCTTGTCGAGAAAAAATGTTTTCTTTAATCCATAGGAAAATACAAATAAAAAAAGCAGTACGATGCACAAAGCATCCCGAGAAGAATAGCAGGCGAGGAGCGTGAGGTAGACAGTTTACCCTAATACAAGCATTAATGGTTGCTTCCACTGCTTGAACCCGTGACCTAAAGATTACATATACAGACAACTTTACTATTGCTCTAAGGCTCCCTCACGTCCGAAAACAAGTAAGAGTTTAACATCTTCAAACCCACTTATGATTTTCTTTTATGGTGGAGAACCCATAAAACCCACATTACGTCTCACCTCATTTATATAACCTAAAAAATTTGTAACCTAAATTTCTAGAGCTAACTTCTCTTGTCAGCACAAATAGCAAAACCATAGACACGTCAAGCCATATTTTCTTCTTTTCATTTTCTGCATCTTAGACAAATATGAAGCTATTGTTCTTCAACATGCAGAAATCCTTAGTGTTTGTGATGATTATAGTCATGGTTTCTTCTTGCTTCGGGGTGGCGTCTCCACGGAAAACCTTGATAGAAGGACGTGAAGAACGTATAACGGACAATGGAGTGGGAACTGGTGTAAAGAAAGAGTGTATATTTCCAGATCGCGAGATAGACAACCATCATAATATACCAAGAGAGTACTATAACCAGAGGGGAAACAATTCTACTGGAGGAGCTTCTGGTGGTGGTGGCGGTGACAATGGTTATAATTGAAGGACTTGAACTTTGTATGTATACGCCTTGCAACTGTTTTTCTACTGGTGTGTTTTCCTCTTTTCCTGTTTCGTGAGAGTTTCTCTACGTTTAATATTCGTATATGTAGCGAGATTGAAGAACATTTTAGTAGGAAGCGGGCTTGACCCCTTTAAGGGCCTAGCCTACTCGATGCGAAACCAAATTAGTCGGCGGGGAGATGGCCATACTTGGCTTCTCGTCATTGGCATACTCCAGAAGACGGCTTGGAGAGAAGGGCCTACGCGGTGCGAAACCAAATTTAGTCGGTAGGGATATGGCCTTAGTTGGCATCTGATCATTGGCATTTGGCATACTCCAAATGATGAGTAGCATAGGTCAAGTAAGTGTTGTATTTGCATTGCATGTAAGCTGTAAGAAATCAAGTGGAGATCAACTATGATATTTGTTCTCTTGATCTGGGGTAGTAACTTTCAGTATTAAATACGTTCCTTTCTGATAGTTAATCAAACACTACGAGAATTACAGCTAAAATTGGTAAAGTCAATATAAATTAATGTTAGTTTTAAGCAACATAAATGAAGGTTGGAAAGGAGAATTACAATCCTGTACCAATTATAGTAATTTATTCCTTTTCTTTGCACTAAAAGGATCAACCCCAAAAGAAAAGAGATATAGCTTTGGCTAGCCAGGAGTCTTGAATAAGAAAAACAAGACTAGTTATTTGCCATTTCCAAGTTCCTACTTTGCTGTGAAGCACATGGCGAAGAATCTGACCCAAATAAATTATCCTTATGTTCATTTTTTTGCAAAATTTGAAGAAGTAAATGAGAACACAGCACAGCAGCACAAACTAATCGATGTACTACCTTATGCACAATATGCTGAAATGAAACATGAAGTCCATGTATCAATTGAGAATTCAAAAAGGTTTACAGATGCGATGAATGCATTTCTAGAGGTAAAGAGGATTGTACATAAAACCTTTTTACTTGAAACGAAGCTGCTCTATACACGAACTATGCAGTAAGTTGGTATAAGAGAGCTCAACCAATGTTTGCATGGTCATTTCGGGTGGCTACTGGATGTTATTCCTGTAACTTCGGATAGGAGAAGAAGCGCGGCTGAATAAGTTGGTAAAAGAAAAATCAATGAATCTTTGGATGAACAGTTGGGCGTCGTCACTGGATGTTACTCCTGTTAGTATGCAGAGGAGAGGATGAAGAACATGGAGAACGAGAACTCTTGCACCTCCCATTTCTTGGATATGGGTGCATGTTTGCCAGTTCATTGACTCGATGCAGGACAGACTTTGGCAAAGGTCGCCAAGACAAGTTATGTTTACCCTTTTCCTGCATCAATTGACAATCCAAACACAATCATGAGATAAAGTGCTCCGAAGCAAGGGGAAGGTCTAAACAACGTCAAACATACCGTGTTTAATTAATCATCAAATGAAGTGTCTAGCAAAAAGTATACCAAACTCAGCATATAGGCATAGATTCTTGACAGCTCCTAACCTGATGAGTACGTCGTCATGCTACCTTTTTTATAACCAAGAAATGCCCGAGGCCAATGGCAAAAGGTTCGAAACTCGATAATGGGCCTACCCATCTACCCTTATCCACTTAAATACCAGGCTTTTGTCCGCGACGGCGTTTGGACACACGATGTGAGCCTAACCCACACCACGTACTACGCTCTTACCACTAGACCAAAGCTGGGGGCCGAGTACTACTCATGTACACTCAATCACAGTCCACTATACAACAATCTGATTTCACCAACATAATTTAGTATACTATGACTCCAGTGTACAAGCACAAATAAAATCTTCAAAACAGATAATCATGATGATTATACAGACAGAAAAAACTAAAACAGGCAAAAATTGTTGCATTAAGTTATTTAGTGACTCATGATTCATAGCAAGCATTAATCAAATTTAGAGTATGGAAACTAACCGTTATTTTGCTTTGTTTCTGAAGATAGCATGCTTTAAGAAGATTTCTCCATTTATCCTGCGAGAAGTTAAAGCCACAGAGTGCCAACTTTAGGTATATTAACATTCAAACACCAGATGATGCTACAACCTTTTTTTTACTCGTCTGGTCGAAAAACACACCTGAGAGTAACCATTGTGCTTACCTTGAGATCCACAGGAGTTCTATGAGCAGATGATGAGAAATAAAGCTTCTTTATATGACTCCATCTTCCAACTCCATATTGGGCAACACCATCAATCAACTTTCTGACCTCTGAAACAGTCCAGAGCCTGTGATGTTTCCTCCGTACACCATCTTGATCAAACTTCTTCGGTACAATAGCATCATCTTTAGGATTCACAACTGTAGCCTCCTTGTGAGCTTTCATAACCTTCACAGAGATCAACTTTTACTGTCAAGGAAAATGATATCTGAAGACTGTAGAAGATGTTAGTACCAAAAAGATACCAAAGATCCAGAAAAGTATGGAGGGTATCACGATATGCTCAATAAGACAATGGTATATAAGATCACCCTTTGATTTCAGAAAGTACCTGAACCTACCACCCACCGCCTAAAAAGTTCAAGCAAGCACAGTGTTACACTGACACGTTTCTTTTGGGCTTTGAACAGATTGCCAGCAAAGAGGTGCTTCTTTGTTATTTGTGAACTCACTTGCAACGCCCCCAAATAATATTACTAGCCTAATAGCACCTTTAATGTGCTAACACATGAACACCGAGCAGACTAGAAAGGATTACAAAAATGAAATTGAACATTTCGTTAACATTTTCTAGCGTGTACCTGTATCGCATTGGATGCATGCCTCTTATCACATTCTTCACTCACTAGAGAAGCAAAAGGCACTTGAATAGCTTTACAAGAAGACTCCTCGGGAAACAATTCCATTTCTGTAGATTCTGCACGAGAATTCTTCTGACATCTGACTCTGGGTACCTTATCCTTTGATGCCGATGCACATGTAGAAACTTCTTCTCTTTTCCTAGCACGTCTAGCATTAAGATCTGAGGATTCATCAATATATCTTCGTGTAGGCTTGCGCAGACGCTTTTTAGTTAGAGGTGCGTCAATGTTCATTGCTTGAGAAGTGACTGGAGGAGGGCTTATTGCTGAAGATTCATGCATATCAAAGATTCCACAGTTCACATTTTGCCCCTCATTTTGCGTAGCATTAGACATAAGAGAAAATCCTTTAGATGTTAGAGCAGAATGGTCAAGCATGCTTTCATTCATCTTCTCAGAAAATGCAGCTTCGGCAAAGAAGCCTGCCACATCATCCACATTGCTGATATCTCCTGGAGTGAATGCAGTAGGGAATTTGACAGCATTGTATTCAACCAGTATCTGACTTTCACATTTGTCACGAGAGAGGTCATGCAACTCCGAATTGGTAAGGCCAAACATAGCATTCTGGCTTTGAGATTCTTGCACAACTAATCCTGAAGAGTATGGCATTCCACAGGTGTCAGTTCCATCGCAACTAGATAGTGGAATCTGGCTTTCTAAAATAGGGTCCAGCAATCCTCTACTTGAACCATAATCCAGATTTGTAATGCTTTCAGCAAATTCAATATCTGTTTCCAAGAAGACCAGAAAACACATGTAGTTCTTCTTGATATACAATATTTTGTAATAATGAACATATCATTACTTACGCAAAGAAGTTTACCTAAAAGATAATCTTCACATGGTGCGGAGAGGTCATTTTGTGCTTGAATTTTTCCAGCTTCAAAGTGACTTCGCTTAAGATCAAGCACCTGTCACAGTTACCAGGTAATTCAGCAAAGACAAAGATAATAATGATTGAAGGAACAATTTTGCTGTTTCCTAGAAGAGTAAAGTAATGGAGAAGGAAAAAATGCATACATTGGTATCTCAAGTACCTCCCTCTAACTGCCCCTCCCCCCCCAAAAAAAAAACCCAAAAAAAAAGAACAGAAAACCACCAGAACATCCAACATGCACAGGAAAGAGAATCACAACGAAAAAAGTTAGTAGGAAACAACTTATAGATTCCAGAGACAAAGAAATCAGCCTATGTCAAAACAATTTAAAGAAAAATTCCTTGATGCCTAACTGCAACATAATTGTGGAGCTCTGTTTAATCTATAAGCACTTTTTGGCTTATCTACGCATTCGATAAAATACACACTATAAGGTGCAATGGAAGATGATATCCCCTACGCTTCCATACAATTTTAGAAATCCATGAGTAATATCTTCAGGGAACCTATACCTAGAAGAGAGGGTAGGCAAACTGCTAACAAGACAATGAGACAAACTTCTAAATATACATTTTTGATCAACTAAAATGTAATTTTCGAACTTTTTTATATACATAAAAGGAAGAAACAGAGGGACAAACTTGATGAGATATTACAGAGGTACAAAAAGATACAGTTCTTTTTTGTGATAACCGAGAAATCCCTGATGGCCAGTGGCAAAAAGATATAGGCTCTTCCAAAAGAAAAATAGGGGAAAACATCTTTTTCTTCTGACATGTAAAAACTGGAGGGACAACAATGACATAACGTTGTGACCGAAGTATCAAATTCCTGATTGGGCCAAAAACAAAACTAGGAAAAGAAAAAGAATACATGAGCTAAAAAAGGGTTAACAGAGAGGGCGAACTTCTAAATGCATAAAACGTTTTTAACCCGATTAGACACATTCCATGATCTATAAAAGCAATTTACCCAAAGGGATGGTCACATACTTCTTGGTTAATTTCTTCTTCCCGTTTAGCTGCAATACTGGAATCTGAAACCACAAAAGTGAACTATTAGAAACTATCATAGCATGATTATAGATAAGGAACACATATAACACTTAGAGACAAAGGGCAACATTATACATTATAAAATACTAAATGCCAAAGCAACTATCTTTCCAAGAACTAAAGAAATAATAAGACAACGTACCTATATTGTATAAGACACCTTTCCTTTCCATGCCCTTTAATACCCTCTTCTCATCAAAACACAAGACACCAGAGACAGAAGCATGAACATCACGGGTTTCTAAAAAGCAACATACAGCGTAAATTTTATCATCTTGCAAAGCATGATAGGAAGTTCATCTTCTATGAACTAAGAATCATTCATTACATTACAGTCAAAACATAAAACGAAAATTATCAAGTAAGGCATGTCATGAGCAATATTCTTTAAAAGATATGCTGGTCTCAGTAAATGACAGTCACGCTGCATAAAGATTAGACTTTTTTCCTTTTTTATGGTGGAAGAAAATTGGAATCATGCTGCAGGATTAATTCGAGTTGAACTCAAGTTGTTCTTTTTGTTTCAAGAGTCACAATGTGTCCATGTCTAGAAGAATGAAGTTTATCTCTAGCGACTTGCAGCAAAGGACAAATAATTTCACACTTCATAAAATTAAGCTTACAGTAAAGTAACAAATTAGCCGACCTAAAACCAGAAAATAGCTAATACTATCATCAGACATTTAAAAGCTTAATAGAAAATACTTGACTAGGCATGCTATTCAGACTCTTTGTTTATTAAATATTTGATATAATGGGGTCAGCTATAGACCATTACAACTGAATAATTACTCGCTATAGACCATTACAACTGAATAATAACTCTCTGCTTATATTAGCTTGGAACACACACATTGTGGCACCTGAAGTCCTGAACAACCTATTATAGCACCAATGCAGGCTTGGGTGTCAAACTTACCTCCTTGGTAAATCTAAGCTACCGTCAAAATAGAATAACTCCGGCAGCCATTAAATCCCAAAACAGAACAATCAATGTATCAAGATTTCATATTCATCTGGAATTAACAAGAACACGACAATGACTTCCTTAGATCAGAATAAATTAGTAATGTAAGACAACAACAAAAGTGTATAAAGCATATCCACATCAATTATAAACAGGAATAGTAATCTAAATCACATCAAGCAAGACAAAAGGAAAAACAAAGCAAATTAACAAGGAATAAACTAGTTCATATGAAGTAACAAGTAGCTTGAGAGTTGAGACTCAAACAACGAACCAATTAACAATTTGCACCAGCACAAAGCATCAGATGCAAATCAGTATATTGTCGAAAATACATCACAGTTAGCTGGTACCTGATTCATCAAACCAGACCCCTAGAGAAGCAAAACCACTCCGATATGCTATATTCTGTAGGCACAGGTGCACAAATGTTAGACAGTTACTCAGACTTGTTACATATGCATAGATGTAGTAGATGAAATGTATAAAAAACAAAATAACCTTAGGCCTAATCAACTCCACAAGCTAACTCATGTACAAAACCATAGACAACAATACATTCCCTCAACAAAAGTTGTGTCTAACTAAACCAGAATCCAATACCATGTAAGGAAATGACAACCTCAATGTTCAATAATAATCTCCAATTAAACAAAACACACATTCCCTCAATGTGGGACATTAAGTACGTATGTCCCAAATCAGATAAATGTCCAATATGTGCCTATAAAAGTATTTAGGCCTAAGATAGTAGTCTAAATTTATTTCAGTCTCTTCTCTTGTTCATTATTTATCACAACAAATACAGTCACCACAAAGTAAAAATATTTGTCCGGGACATTGTAGGCAAGTTGTACATCCATTGGCAGTATTTAAGAAATGAGTGGAATATTTTAAGAACACAATATTTCCTTACCTGTCTTAAGAAATTTAAAAATGGATATAACCCTGATTCACTAATAACCCTACCAATCACGAACTCTGTTATGTCATTGTCAAAATGAGAAGCCAGCAAATTTTAATGGTAATTAGCAATCTATTTTTTTTCTTTTTGAATAAATTAGCGAGCCAGATTATTATCCTTCTGTTTTACCTTTTAACAACAGTTGTTATCTTTAAATCCAGTTCAACTAAAAAAGTGTGAGTCCAATAATATTTTAGTATAAGTTTTACAATTTTACGCATTTCATGCTTCTCATTGGGATCACTTCTACGTCCACTTTGAAGCGCACAATTATCTAAAGCCCATGGCTTTCCCATGAAGCAATGACCCCTCGTGTCGCACCATTTCATCGCCTTATACCACGAAGCAATGGCTTTTAGTAACCACTACTTGAAAGAGATCTTTCAACCTTACTTGCTTCGGCAATAGGAACCAGGAAGTTGTACGGTATATGTTGGAAGGGACAATAGGGAAACTCAAATTGAGCAGCGCGTCCCCGGAAAGGGAAACACTCTGGAAGAAAGCTTTCAACCTTAACTTTTTGTCATTCACAAGAAGGAAAGTTAAAGGGATTGTCTTGGAAAGGAAAATAACACAAGTTGAACCGCGCATTCCCAAAAAGGAAACGCTTTCAACACACAACTAAACAATCTTGTACCTGGGAGCCAATACTTCCTTATAGATACAAGCTATCCATAATGCCAAGAAAGGAATGCACTTCAAGAAGTACCTTCTCTGTGCTATTTTATACTCTATAATTTACTTTTCATAGGCCTTCTCTATGCTATTTTATGCAGCGTCAATGAGCATCAATCACATTGTTTGATCATGGGGTCAGTAGCGGAGCTAGGTTGAAGAAAGGGGATTCAAATTGAATGTAAAATGTATACTTTGCAGATAGCGCAGAACGAAATTTTTGTTTGTATAAGCCTATAAGGTAATGATAAGGTAAGAAAAAATTCTGGTGAAGTAGCAATGGGGGATCAACATTGCTACTTTTGAATCCCCTCGTATAAATTCCAGATTCCGCCACTCAGAGGCGGAGCTAGGATTTGAACCTTATAGGTTTGAGATTATAATCCTTTTACGTTACTGAATTCTAAATTAATAATTTGTATATATTCATTGGATTTCTTAATACAAATATAGGGTTTAAACAAAAGTTACGGGGTTCGGGTTCGCAACCAACACTGTGGCTCCGCCCCTGCTGCAACTGCATAAGGGAAGGGGCTAAAATAACTCTACATGTAAATGGTTTCGGAAGTGGTTAATTCAATTTTTGAAACACATGCTTCACAAGTGCTTTTTTCAAAATTATAGGAAATGTCTACTAAGTAATAAAGATATGGTTTTTATCCTTCATCTGTTTTTACTCTAAATTTAGAAAAAAGAAGTACCAAAATAACCAAAATTGAGCAGACATTATAACATGCATGAGCCTTTTTGGAGTCCACAAAATTGCAATACAAAATAAAACTACATTCACAGCTACATTTTTCTCGACAAACACAAAATTCCACAATTCCATCAGTCTTCTCCATTAATGCCTTCCAAACTCAAAACGAATTTCAGAATGTACTGTACATAGGCATAATCATAGTACAAGTTAAAAGAAAACGTAAAAATGACAAAGGAAAATTGATACACTAACCTGATTCATCAGTAAGAGAGTCAATTCTAGTGTCAATGTACTGTGTGTGTGTGTGTGAGAGAGAGAGAGAGAAAATGAAGAGGAAAGCGAACGGGGGAGAGAGAGAGAGAGTGAAAGGGTCGTAGGTACACAATACATTTATGGGACGGAATCGAAAGGAAATATAAGTTGGTTGTCAGTTTTGTGTTATTAAATAATATATTTGCGTTTGGAGTCCGCTATGGTGATATACTTTTGAGTGCACTCTTGAGTTGTTACGTCTCTTTGTCTTTTGACACGTGGCATACACTTTTTGCAATGTTTTGTGCTAACCACCGATTCAATTATAGAGAGGAGGCCCTTAAAGTTGAGACATTCTAATAAACCTTTTTCTTATTTTAATGTAGACCTTCTTTTTTACTAGTTTGACCCCCAATCTCTCAACTAAGTACATTATATTCAACTATTACACGTATTTTATTTTGTATACTATTTCCTATATTTATGTAATTACTATATAAAAGCACGGAGACTCTTAGCAAAATGTCGTTCGCTTTTTTTTACCCTTTAAAATAGAGTTTCACATTCTTCATATTTAGTATTCTAAAATCCTATAATTTTGATTATTAAATCTTTCCTTATTTGATTTTTATATAAAAAGTGTAATATTAATACTTTAAAATAAAAGGTTAAAAAAGCTATAAAAAATTAGGTGTTAAAGCAATTCTAAAATTTAGAGGAACTAATATTTAGGGTGTTGATGTCACGACCCTAATTCCCTCCTAAGGATGTCGTGGCCTAACAAATAGCAACCACTGAATAGATATGTAAATACAAGATACTGAAAATGACTAAATAATAGATAAAACTGCCCCTAAATAGAATCTCATAATCTCACACACCAAAATCGGTGGAACTGAGTCATAAACTCTACAGAGTGTAACAAAAACAACTAATATATCACTGCCTGAAAATAAATACAACAGTGAACGAGGATGAAGGAAGGTGACTCTGAGGCATGCAGACGCCGAGCATGCATACCTTGAAGTCTCCAATAAAACAGCTAGCAAGAATCTCTATCTACCGGCACGAGCAAACATACCTGAATCTGCACAAAAAGATGTGCAGAAGCATAGTATGAGTACACTACAATGGTACCCAGTAAGTACCAAGCCTTACCTTAGTAGAATGGTGACGAGGCCGGGTCAAGGCACCTACTATGATATGAAATAAACAGTATAAAATAAAATACGAATATAAAATGGGAAGTAAGAAAGCAACTAACACGGAACAAGATGAAGTCATGATCTAAAACTGGTAAAATCAACAATGGAAATAGCATAAAAGGAGCAGCTAAAGTGATACAAAGACCATGTACAAACTACAACTACCATAATGATAACGAATGGAACAACAAGAAGTATTCCTTCCACGACACTTTGCAACATGAAATAACAACAAGAAATACAACGAGGTACCGTCTCGTGTACAATGAAATCAAACTGAGGTATCGCCTCGTATAATCAAGAATAACAACCGAAGTAACGCCTCGTGTTCACAATTCTCAAATTTAAATCACAATCCTTCCTTATGCCACCGCGTGAGCCTTATATTTGAAAATAGGTTAGGAAAATAATTTTCCCAAAATAGCTACTCGAACTTTAGCCCGCATTATGACGTTGTGTGGCTTCACGTAGTTCCCATATAAGCAACACGCACACAAGTCTCACCTTATACCGTCGCATGCACATTAACCCAAGCCTTATACCGCCGCATGTGCATCAACACCATATCACAATGACAACACCACACCACAAGTGCCCACATATCATAACATGCCAACAACAATAATATCAATATTTCCACAAATAGCCCATGGTTCCAACACAACGTATACGAGAATATCAACAACAATAATGGATGGAAGATGCTCAACTGGATAAATGTTTCAACAATAACCAACATCCAACATATTAATAACTCTCACAACCTTAACATCAAATAACTCAACAGTGGGAAGAACAATGTGCAAACATAATATTAGATAAGGCTAACTCACAATAAAGGAAACAATCTTCAACAATGAGCATCAAGTAACGAAAATAAAAAGTGGGCAACATGAACAATTAATTCAACAATGATAATTAACGAAGAAGAGATATCATGCGTCAATAAAGGGTCAACAAGTTCAACTAAGCATCTGAGCAAGTTAGCAAGTAAGATGTAGAACAATTTCTAAACAATTCAACTAAAGCATTTAAGGATGATTTAACTATGATAATCTAGAACATAATATGACAATCAGTTGAAGCATGGAAATAGTCTAAGTAGCCTAAGCCAATCAAACACTACGTACAACCCGTGTACCCACTCGTCACCTTGCGTACACAGATTTCACTTATCACAATTGAATCAACAATACCAATCTTAAGGGGTAGTTCCCCCACACGAAGTTAGGGAAGATACTTACCTCAAATAGGCCAATTCACAACTCGAAAATAGCTTTTCTCTTAAACTCCACCTCCACATGGCTCAAATCTAATCAAAATCGACTCATTAACATCAAAAAATGCTACGAAATTCAATTGCAGTAGATAAAGTTAAGATTTTTACACTTTTCCCAAAAAGTAAATAAAAGTCAACCTGGGGCCCGCCCGATTGAAACCCGGGTCAAATGGTAGATTCCGTCTACCCATGACCCCACAAATTCATATATATGATTAGTTTCATAATCCAAGTCCAAATCAACTCCCAAAATTCAATTTCTTATTTTTAAAAAACTTGACAAAGTTTCATAAATTTCTACTTTGATACACATGATTTTGATGTTAAATTCTAAGATAAGTTGGTGGAATATGATTAGAAATAGATTAGGATCGCTTACCCAAGGTTTGTAGGTGAAAATCCTCTCTCCAAGTCATCTCCTACCGAGTATAGGGTTCAAAAAGTGAGAGAATGAACTCAAAAATCCCGTCCCTCAGCTAGTTGTCCAGTCGCGAATGTCGCATTTTGCGAACCCCGCAAATGCGAGAATTGCTTCGCAAATACGAAGAATCCCACATCTCTGCTATCATCACATTTGTGATGATTTGTTCGCAAATGCAAACTGTGGAGTTTCGCAAATGCGACCACTTGATCGCAATTGTGATCTTTGCTGTCCCAGCCCGTCTTCGCAAATACGAACTATTTGTTTGCAAATGCAACCTTAAAAGACCTAACCGACTTCGCAATTGCGACCCATTTCTCGCAATTGTGAGACCTAAAGCTCCTGCTCAAAAACATCAGTGTTGAACTTTATCAAAACACTCTGCAACGCATTCGAAACTCACCCGAGCCCTCGTGGCTCCGAATCAAACATGCACACAAATCCAAAAATATCATACAAGCTCGCTCGCACGATCAAAACACCAATATAACACCTAGAAGTATGAATTGGATACTAAAACAAATGAGATTTTCAAAGAAACTTAAGTATTTTCAATTTTATAGCCGGATGCGCGAATCACGTCAAATCAACTTCATTTTGCACTAAATTTTGCAGACAAGTCATAATTAATGTAATGAACTTATACCATATTCTGGAATAAAGATCCGAACCCGATAGCAACAAAGTCAAACTATGATCAAACTGAGATTTCTTTAAACCTTTAAACTTCTAGTTTTCAACAAATGGCGATAATTCAAGCTAGAAACTTTCGAATTTGATTTCGGACATATGCCCAAGTCCAAATCACGATACAGACCCACCGGGACCATCAAAATACTGATCCACGTCTGGTTGTTCAAAACGTTGACCGAAGTCAACTCAAATGAGTTTTAAAGCACGATTTAGTGTGTTTCATTAATTTTTCACATAAAAACCTTCCGGGAAAAGACACGTACTGTGCATGTAAATCGAGAAAGGCTAAACGAAGCTAATCGAGGTTTTGAAATACAACATTGAGGGTTAAAATTATAAATGACCTAACGGATCATCACAATTGAGTTGTATTCTAGAAACATTACTCATTCTATTGTAGCAAAAATATATGAGTAGTTCCTCATAATTGAGTACTAGCTTTCAAAGAATTGGAAAATCTGTAACGATTCGGCCGGTCGTTTTGAGAGTTGTAGTCTAGTTCCTCCATTTACTGCTCATTTTATGCTTTATAGCTGCTGTGTGACTTGTCAAGGTAGTTGGTTCGGGTCCGGAGAGGTTTCAAAATGAATTGAGATACTTAGTCTAAAGGTCGAAATATTATGTTGAAAAAGTTGATCGGATGTGGACTTATGTGTAGACGACTCCGTAATGGAGTTTTTATGGTTACGTTAACTCCGTTGGGTGATTTTGGACTTAAGAGCGTGTCCGGATTATGATTTGGAGGTCCGTACTATTTATGGGGGCTACGTACGCACGAAGTGACGAGAGTCCATGCGTAGCTATTATCATGCTTGTGTCTGGGTAGTCTAGGACCCACTAGCATGCTTTACTTGTTGTACTTATAATTTTACTAATAAAATTAGACCGTTAAAATTATCGAATTAGTAACTGAATACCTAAGAAGGTTAAAGTTTTTTTTCTTAATCATCTAGAAAGGGAATTGACTTTCCTTGGATAATTGTTTTCCTGATAAAGCTTACTTTACTTGCCGTACTTGTAGCCTTATTGATAAATTTATAATATTTAAAACCTTATCGAACTTGGAAAATGAATTTTCAGAAAAGATTTAAATACTATCTTTGAGTCCATTAAAAAGAGAATTTTATCACTTCCTTGGGTAACTGTTTTCCTGATAAAATGTGAATTTAATGTGTGAATATGTGTATCTATGAGTACCTGAGTCGCATGTATGATTCGCGAGCAGGTTAACTCTGTTATTATTTATGACCGCGTCGCATGATCGATTCGCGAGCGGGGTAAAGATGTATCAATGGTTCGAGCCGTTCGACCCTTCGACAATGCACATTTTATTATCGTTGGTTCGCGCCGTTCGACCCTCCGCATTATTTGCACATGATATTTGCTGCGTACTTTCTATGTTTTTTACCTGATTACTGGCCTGGAAATTTTAAATTGTCAACTGAATTTACGAGGATTTAAGAATATTAAATGTGAAAGAAGTTACTATTTCCTGTCTCTACTTGCTAAATTGCCTATGATATCCATGCTTAGTGTCACCCTTGATTTTATCAAACTGCCCTCTAGCAAGTGTCAAAAATTCGACCCCTCGTCACTACCTCTTCGAGGTTAGGCGAGATACTTACTGAGTACACGTTGTTTTCGTACTCATGCTACACTTGATGTGCATTTTTATTGCACAAGTACATTCATAGCTAGTGGCCATGCTTGACGCAGTGATGTGGATGACTTGGAGACTTAGACGAGCTGCACCATCCGGAGACGACCCGCAGCTGGCAAAGTCTTCCTTAGATGTATTATATTTTATTTTAAATTCCTTGTCCAGTTTGTATTCCGGACAAGTATTGTAGTACATGTATAATTCCTAGAAAATTTGCTCATGCACTTGTGACACCGGGGTCTGGGATAATTATGGGATTTAATCACTATTTAAATTTGCTAAAGATATTATTGTTTACTCAATGGAAGTTCGCTAATTATTATTTAAGAAAATGAAAAAGGAATGTTTTCGAGAATTTTAAAATAAATTTTTTATTAATTATTAAGTGTTGACTTGTCTGATATTGGGGTCCGGCGCCATCACGACCTTAATAGATTTTGGATCGTGACAAATTATCTTTTCTATTACGAGCACCAAATTAATTTAAAAAATAACATACATATATATTCAATCACATAAACAAATTTAAAAGCAAAAAGAATCACAAAATACCAGTTATCTTCTACCAAGAAGTGATTGATTAATCATAGAATATCATACAAATAAATTGCTAACTCATAACTTGCTTAGAATTTCTCAAAAATAAACAAATAAACAAATAAGCTAAAAATAGATCCATCTGCAAACTGTAAGAAAGAACATTACAAAAGGGTGATGTACAAATTCTTATCCTTTTTTCCCTTGAAAATTATAGCATTTAATCATGAGGCTCTGAATAATTGAAGATAATTGTAAATTTTCAAAAGGGTGCCCAATGTTGCAATGAAGCTTCCATCCCCTGAATTTGATATTACTAATACAATTCACGGTTGATAAGATAATATGAGAATACTTTGAACAATATATATCATTTGGACTTTGGTATAGATAAATATGTTTATGACATTAAGAGATTCCAAATTCAGAGTCAACTTTTCAATTCAACTCACATGAATTATAACTACCATAGATTGTATGATTTTGCAGCTACTTATTATCACTCCTTTTATCTTCTTTTTCGCTATGTACCTTTTCTGGCTAATAACTACGCTATGAAATACTCTCCAATTTAAACTAATACATACTATTAAATAAATTATTATAAGAAAAAACCTACTGCTCAGTTGATGCTATGGAACTTCTCCTAATTAAACTAGCTATTGCTCATTATAAAAAAAAAAAAATAACTCTACTCCAATTCAAAATCAAGTTGGAATTTCAAGTACTCTACAGGAAAAGTTTTGCCGGAAATGCAAGCTGATGGCAAACAACCAAAAAAAGCAAAAAGCAAACATTTATTTAACAAACTAACAAAGGAAGAAGACGTAAATCCAACTGGTGTTTTTATATCAGGTGGTCATGGGGGGCAACAATCTTAAGGTAGAGAATGATCAGTGGTAAATCATTCACCTAGCAAAAAGAATTCACCAGGTCTTAAAAATCAGTTCTTAGCAGCAAAGAATGTAGATGTTCCGAACTATTTTGATGTTCTTGTTAATGAGCATGATCATTCTATGAAGGAGGTGCATGATCATGATGTGAAAGAGGCTGGGAAGAATACACAACAGGTGGTTGATGAGGCAAGGTATTTAACTGGCAAAACCAGCTCCTCAGGCAGTGGAAGGCAGCAGCAAAACGTGCAGAAAACAGTTGCTCGGCTCCTCGCTTACAAGGCTTGGCAGTAGGTGTACAAGCTGTTGATTGAGTTGATAGTAGGATTGAGGATGCAATGGCTACACATGACATACAGGCATCTCATGACGCTCATGAAGATGCTGAAATTTCAGCTTGGCAACTATGTACAGCAGCTGTTCCTTCTGGTGCGACTACTCCAGGTGAAGCTGTATTTGATGGAGTTAATCGACCTGTGTCTAAGCGTACTAAAGCTACTGATGCTGGACTAATTAGTATGGAAGCTGGGCAGCAGATCAACAAGGATTTGATTTCCAGTAAAAAAGGCACCTCAAACAATGGCAAAGTGCAGTAGGTTGAAAAAAGTTCCAGAAACGGTACAGGTGCACGAAGTTGCTCAAACTATTTTGCTTCTCTTGTTAATGTAAATGAGGAAGATGTAATGGCTACTGGGGATAATTTACAGATGTTGGACCTTGGTTAAAACATCTACTCGAGTCTAGCAGGTTTGAATCTAACCTCTCTTGGGGCACAAATATTGAAAAACATGAATCCAATGCATGCATGCACAACAAATCTCGTTCAAAATCCTATAGCACAACATTACAATTAAAGGAGCTGGTGATAATCCTCATGTCTATAAGGTTCGACTGAACACCTCTAATCACGATATTCCATCCAATGATGCTGTTAGCTTTTCAGAAGAATCAGTGCATCCGACACACAATCGTGAGGCCCTATCCAGGATGTCTTCTGATGCTAAAAAACTAACTAGAAAGGAGGAAACTAAGGAGGCAAATCTCCAGAAGCCACATGAGATAGAGGAGGCAGCTAGCTATAAGACATGGGCTGACCAAGTAGAAGAGGATGACGATGATTTTGTTGATAGTTTACAAGATGATAACAAGGAGGAGACAGACCATGTTTCAAATAGCTACACATCAAATGATGAGGCAATCAAGGTGCAAGATGAGCAGGCAACTGTTTTGTCGAGCAAGAGAGGCTTAAGCCCAAAAGCTCCAGCATTTGTACCTACTGGGCAGAAGCAAAAAACAGCAGTGGTGTTGAAGGATATGTCTAATGATAAGGATCAAGGCAAGGCAGAAATTCCAGGTATGTCAACAAGTATAAGTGTGCCTTTTTCAAACTACAATTTGACTCCTACAAATATACTTCAAGCTCTTGTGTCTCATGACATGGAGACTTTTAAAGCTCTTGACAATCCAAAGAATGAGCAAGGAGCTCTAGTTCCCGGATATAATCTATTGAAGCATTTGGTGTGGATATAGGTCAAGGTTTCTATGAAGAAGGGAAGAGGAGGAACTACTAGACCATCACAATCATGTTTGGATTTTGGGTCGTGACAGTTGTGCATCGACGGCTTGTGATTCCCTGAAAATGAAGAAGAAGTACCATAATTTATTCGAATAGTCATGTACTTATAAGTTGTATTCTACGAAAATGCTAAGAGTTACCTTATATGAATTATGTATCAACTGTAGCTGATGTTAAAGGTGTTCCCTTTTTGGTAGTATACTGCCCGTGAGGCCACAGTTGGCAATTTTTTTATGTTATGTTGCGTCGTTGGTTCATGAATATGTTGTTAGGAGTTGTTTTGGTGTTACTCTGACAGGTGGATAGGCCCAATTACAGGGGAAACTATGCCGAAATTTCTGAAAAATTTAGGAGTTAGAAAAAAAAAATTTGGGAGATTAAGACGTGCAAAAGAAGAGATAAGTTATGTTATGTGGTTGAGGGTGAATGGTCCTAAGCGGGGGAGAATGTAATACCCCAAATTTTTTTTTTGAAGTGCTTCAAAACTATCATGTGTGCATAGGCACGAGTTGCTATAGCCAGTTGAGACTAAAACCGTGCGTTGTTGTGAATATTAGGCCTTTTGAAAATGTTGGAGTGTAAGAAATTGATCTTAAAGTTTACTAATATGAATAAAAGAAATAATCTCAAATGAGATGATGTTGTCGGGCTTATCTCAAATACGGTAGCATGGGATCAACCATGAGTATATGTGTAAAAGTAAAATCATCAAATTGGTAACCTCAGAATAATTCTTAGAATGTTCGAGGAAGAACGTTTGTTTAAGAGGTGGAGAATGTAAAGTACGGCTTGTCGTTTTAAGAATTTATGCTCCGTTCAGTGACTTAAGGTCTCGAGTAGCTTCGTAATATGTATTATGACTCGCGTGTGTGGTCAAGTTTAGTTTTCGGAAGATTCAGAATTTAAATTAAAGAAAAAAATTCTCACTTCGAAGCTTAAATAGAAAGAGTTGACCGGAGAGTTGACTTTTGAATAAACGACCCCGGAATGGATAATTGATAATTCCAATAGCTCCGTATGGTGATTTTGGGCTTAGGAGTATGTCTGGATATTTATTTCGAGGTCCATAGCTAGATTAAGCTTGAAATGGCGAAAATAAGAAATTTGAGTTTGGAAATTTGACCGGGGGGTTGACTTTTAAATATCGAGGTCGGAATCCAGTTTTGAAAATTTTCATAGCTTTGTCATGTCATTTATGACTTGTGTGCAAAATTTGAGGTCAATATTGATAGGTTTTTGCATCGAATATAGAAGTTGGGCGTTCCTAGTATCATTAGGCTTGAATTGAGATGTGATTCACAGTTTTAGCATTATTTGATGTGATTTGAGATTTCAAATAAGTTCGTATGATGTTTTAGGACTGGTTGATGCATTTTGTTAAGGTCCCGACGGCCTCGGGTGAGTTTCAAGTGAGTTTGCACAAGATCTAACTTCAAATGAGTATAACTCTCAATATATGAAGAGTTATATGGTGTATAACCTATCAAATTAAATCTCTTTGAGTCTAGTTTCCAAATCATCAAACCGTTCATGAATTGGAGATTTCTACAAGAAGTGATGAGCTTTTTACTAAATGGTGACAGAACAGCTACGCGAGTCTGCGTAGCCTACGCACCATTGCGTAGGCAAAATCAGCATGGAAGTGAAGGGAGGGTTAAGCTGCGTAGGCTACGCAGACTCGCGTAGCCTACGCACCATTGCGTAGGCAAAATCAGCATGGAAGTGAAGGGAGGGTTAAGCTGCGTAGGCTACGCAGCCAACCTACACAACTCATTTTCTATAAATCAAGGGAGCTTCGGGGAGAGAGAAAAAGATAACATTCTTGGGCTAAGTTTTGGATTCTATAGAGAAGGTGGAGCACCCTCAATCCAAATACACATCAAAGGTGAGTTTAATGATATTTTTATAATGGATTAACACTAGTTAATGGTAGTATTAACATCTATATGAATTGAAATTCATAAGAATTTCTCTAATCATCAAGAATTATTCAAAAGGGTTCAAGTTAGGGTTTGATCTACAAGAGGTAATTCTCCACCCTACACTTAAATACAACTATAGATTAAGTATTTGGAATGTATTGTAAAGTAGAAAGTACCAATTGGTTGAAGAATTATGCTACTCATTGAAATGGGTATTGTGCGTTAGGGTTCTTGAATGGAGAAGAAGATGAATAGTAAATTTTTTGAATCTTGTTAGGATGGTTGGTGATTCTAGTGCTTCAATAACTTAATAATGATTAATTATTGAATCATATGATCAAGATTGGGGCTTAAAGGCCAAGGATGAAATCTATTAAGAATAAAAGGGATATGTATGGGCGAATTGGGCTTGTTGAAGACTTTAATTGAAGATTTGAGGGTCGAGTTTGATTTGGGGATTTGAGGGACCAAATGAGATTGGATTTTGATAAATTTGCTATCGTTGGACTCATGAGTGAATGGGCTTTATAAGTTTGTAATTCTTGTCGGATTTTGAGACATGGGCCCGGGCCGGGTTTGGCCAATTTCGGAAATTGTGCTTAATTTTGATAATTTTCGAATGAGCTTTTTTCCTTAGTATATATTGATGATATAAATCCGATTTTGGTTAGATTCGGAGCAATCGGAGGCCGAGTCTAGAGGCAAAGGCATTGTGGGCTAGGATTTTAGCCGGTTTGAGGTAAGTAACAGTTTTAACTCTGGTTTTGAGGGTATAAACCCAAAGAGTTTGATATCATGTGATTGTTTGGTGGTGATACCCACACTAGGTGATGGGCGTGTGGGTGTGCACCACGAGAGATTGAGACTTGGTCCGTCCCGTGAGGCTTAATGGCTATTATCTGTGGTTATGTGTTTACTTTTGGTGAACTTGTTTGCCTTTATGTTGGAGATCATGTTTAGGATTTATCCATGCTCACATTATTTGTACTCAGTCATTGAAATTATTTTACATGTTTATCTCAGTCTCTAGTATTTGCTAATATGTTGTGATACTTGATGTGAGTTGTGTTCCCTTATTTGTTGATGATGGTAAGGCTAGTGAGGTACATGATTGAATGATATATGATGGCCTGATTATGAGGATATTGATACCATAGCGTGTGAGATGTCCGCGTAGCACGTGAGCTATCCGTGCGGATCCAGGTATTGATATTATGGCACGTGAGCTGTCCGTGCTTAGAGCATATTTTGGCACGTGAGATGTCCGTGCGTAGAGCTTATTATGGTACGTGAGCTGTCATTGCCTAGAGCTTGGGCTTTGGGAGCCCCTCTGGAGTTGAGTGTTGAGTGCTGAGTGCGAGTGATGAGTGATGAAGTGACATTGCTGTGAGATAGTATTTATTTGTGTGGTTTCTGCATTTATCTATTAAATTTCTTTGTGGCATTTACAGAGTTATGGAATTTACTTGTTTATTTATGTTATTTTTAAATTGTGAAAATAAATAATTAGACTATTTTGCTTAGCTCGTCACTACTACTCAGTTCCTTGGTTATTTCTGTTACTACTGAGTCGCTTGTACTCATACTATACCCTGCACTATATGTGCAGATCCAGGGAAGTTGGAAGGCAAAAAATCGTTGAGTTCAGGCCGGCTATCTGTGGAGACTGCAAGGTAGCTGCTAGCATCCGCAGGACCTTGTTACTCCTTTTGTCATTTCTTCTTTTGGACAGTTTATATATCTTAGTTCATAGTTTTAGACGCTCATGACTTAGTGACACCCCGATGTTTGGGGACGTTTTCGCACTTTATATTAATATTATTTAGAGTTGATTTGGTTTATGAAAAATCTAAAGGTTTGAAATGTTTTATTTTTTTTCATATAATTGATTTAGTAGTAATATTTTGGAAATACGTTTGCCTTGTCACGATAGGCACCATCATGACCATGTTTGGATTTTGCGTCGTGACATGCCTCCTTTACAAATATAGCTAGGGATGGAGATCTCTCACCTAGACACTTGAGAAGAGGATCCAACAAAAACAAGAAGAAGGCACATGAGAGGAAACAATTGGGATGGCAAGTTAATACAAGAGGTTGTCATTAGGAAGCCTCCAATTAGAATTGCAAAACAAAAGGCGGTTGTCCCTACCACCTCCACAAGGTCAAATAGATCAAAGAAAAAATGATGAAGTTTGAAGAATTGTTGAAGATACCTGAAGAAGAAGTCAAGGAGCTACAGTTTGAAGAGTTCACAAGGTTGAAGAAAGAGGGGCAAGACTTTAAGTTTTATCTTATTTTATTCTATCATTTTGTAAGTATTACCATATGTAATATCATCACAGAGTATGTTATAAACTCTGTGATGATCATAGAATACTTAGTCCTCTCTCGTTCTTATTTTTTACATGTTTGCTAGTATATGAGGTTGTTCATGCCTCAATAGGAATTGTAAGGTAAGGTCTAGTGATGCGTGGCTAGAATTCATGGTTTAACACGTTATGTGACTTACATTTTATGTGCGTTAATGATAAAAATACACTTTTTATGTGCATAATGGAGTCTATTTAATGTGTAGGTGAATTGGAGATGGAATCCAAGTTAAATGGATGCAAACACGTCGAAAATACGCTCAAGAGGCGAAGATGAGTGCACCGGGCTATAGCCGGGCGTTTGAGCCTTAAGGCCAGACCCAGCCTGGCGTTAGCCAGGCGCCAGAGCTCAAACGCCAGCCCCAGCCTGGCGTTATCCAAGCGCCAGGGCCCAAATGCCAGCCCTGGCCAGGCCTTATCCAGGTGTTTGGCTTGTAACTCTTGGCCCATGATCCGGTCAAATCCGAGTTTTGAAGAGTTTTAAGTGTTTTCCGGTTGGAATAGAAGTCTCCAATACGTTTAGGGTTTATACCAAACATATAAATAGACCCAAAAACACAACTTGAAGAGGGGAGGAAGCCATTGAAGTGAAGAAAAACTTGTGGATTACTACTCAGTGAAGCAAACATTGATTTTTATAACTCTTATTTATTGTTTTGTAGTTCAATTATGCAAGTTGTTTTAGAATTGATTCTTGTGAATATGAGTAGCTAATTTTCGTAATCTAGGGTTTTGGTGGAACCCGTTGGGGGATAAACTTATTGTGATATTAATATAGTTTTGATTGGTTGATTAATCTCTATTTGTTCAACTACGTTCTTGTTGTAGTTGATTGAAGGGCCCTCAATTAGCTGTTCCTATTTATTATGTATCTACTTGAGAGAGAGTGCATATTTAGGTAGTTGTTTGAACAACA
>ML436448.1:70048-190351 GCA_005239525.1 Nicotiana knightiana
TTTTAATTAGGTACTTAATCAGATTAATAATTGCTCAGCATCATGTCTTTATTGCCATACTCTTGTGCCATGTATTAATATGATTCCATGGATACTAATAATGTTTATCTATCTTTGTAAATTGAGGCAATTTAAATATTTCTAACAGGATGAACCTGGTTCATCTATGCTCATTCATCTGACTGACAAGGTACGTACTCTTCTCCATATAGTAATTCAATTACAGTCACACATGAGCAGGATTGTATCTATATTTGGTTCATTCCTAAGTCTTTGTACTAATCCATAAATGAACCCGTTCCAAGGAGTCACATCAATACTCAATTAGCCTAGAAATAGGGAACTCTCAACCGTCAAATCAATGACACTCCTACAACTATTAGACTTTCACTTGAATAAATTTTTTATCCGTTGTAAAATTAATAGCCATATCTTATAAAAGGAAATCATTACTCCTCTCTTCATAAAGTTACCTTCAAACTATGTTCAATGCATACTACACAACCCAATCGTGACCACCACCAGATTCTTCGTCTAATTCCTCACCTAATCGTGATTACGATGGAGGACATTCTGAATCTGTCTCCAATTCTCCATCCGTTTACAGTTCTGAATCACCAGAAATTACATCATCCCCTGAAAACACACCCATTCCTGAACCCACTCCAAACCCTACTCCTGCCCCAAGAATCGTCGTGTTAAAGTTCTTGCCCGAAAATCTGTTGCTTTTGGGGATAGGGAAAAAATTCTTGGAGGATCTTATTAAAGCAGACAAAGGTACTAAGTCGGATTCATCTAGTGAATCCTTTAAATAGGCTAATGAGGAAGACGCACCTGGTTCAACCAGTTCTGAAAAAGGTAATCTTGAAATCGATTCTGAATTTACTTGTGCTGATAAAAGATTCATGTTGGTTGGGCCTGTTATTGATTTTGAAATACCTGGAAGGAAGAAGGGTGGAAGAAAAAAAAGAAGTCTTGAGAGAGAGGGAAAAGAAGATGTGAGGAGATCTAGGGAGGATGGTACCACACTGGTTATCTGTGGTCCCATTCTTGAAACTGTTGGAAAAAATGTCACTAATTTAGGGGGAAGCATAGTTGAGGAAGCTGCAACAGGTCTTGCAAGTCTGAAGAAAAGAACAGATGAACCTGGTTCATCGGGGGAAGAAACATTAGCTGAAAATTTGAAGAAACTGGGGGAGTTTTATAACCCCAAGAGAAGAAGGAGTCAGAAACCCAAGAAGGCAACTCACCCAGTTCCTTCAAAGAAAAGAAAAATTTCTGAATTTGCTGATGTTCCTGCTCCAAAAGTAAGAGCTACTCATAGCACTGTGAGAGATGAAGAAGAGAAATTAGAAAAGGCTCTGAAGGAGAGCAAGAAGAAGAGGCCAGCAAAAGGAAAAGCAAAAGTTGGAGAGCCTGTTGAGGCTATTGAGATTGAAGAGACTGGGTTGGACCTGGTCCAACAGGAGGAGCAACCTGCTCCAGGTGTGGCTGAGACACACCAAAACCCACAAAGGCTAAGGCTTCTTCAAAGAAGTCAGCTAGAATGTCCGTTACACCAACAAGATCTATCAAGAAGACCAGGGCCAAGCCAAAGAAAGTGAAAATTATTGAGGATGATGATGCATACTGGAGTGGAGAGGAGGAGAAGGAAATTGGAGAGGTGACTGACAGAGTTACCAT
Organism: Nicotiana knightiana; assembly: GCA_005239525.1. NCBI lineage: Eukaryota > Viridiplantae > Streptophyta > Magnoliopsida > Solanales > Solanaceae > Nicotiana > Nicotiana knightiana. Next base: position 71,732 of record ML436448.1, read on the forward strand.
GTTTGGAAAAAGAACAATACTGAAGGTTAAGCTGGTGAAGGATTTAGAGGAGCCCGAAATGCAATATCTGATGGAAACTCTGGAGGTTCAAGGCTAGAAGGACCTGGTCCTTGGCACGGAAGGCAGGCTGGCAAGAGTTGAGTTTGTAGAATTTATGGGGAATGCCATTGTCAAGGAAGGCAGGGTCACTTCTATGGTAAAAGGAATTGAAGTTTCCTTTGATGTTAAAGAACTGGGTGTTATTCTGAATATACCAACTGAGGGCTATGAGGACTACACAAGGCAGAGATGGCCTTGTCTAGATGGGATGGCCTCAACAATCAACATCACCAGGTTCGTTAGTGATAGTGAGAAGGAGATTGAACCCAGGCCGGTTTACAAGAATGAGATGAAGCCAGAGCACAAGCTACTTTTTGAGTTCGTCATCAAGTTCCTACTGCCTAGACAAGAAAGAAGGCATATGGAAAATTATATGGATCTTACTTTGATAGAATGCTTGTACATGGGAAAGCAAATTAATTAGTCGGCTTTCATTATCCAACTCTTTGACATAGTGGTGAATGGAACCAAAGCAAATGCAATTCCTTATGGCTTCATTCTGACAACAGTGCTTGCACATTTTGGGGTTCCAGTAAAGAAGGCTGAGATGGCTACTGCCAAAGACTATGTTAGGAAGGAAACTTTGCTTACATGTGACTACAATATCAATGTTCATGTGGATGAACCTGGTTCATCTAGGAAGCAACCAGTCAACAACAAAGTTACAACTCTGGTGCAGGAAAACGAGATTAAGGATATGGAGATCCTTCGTTTCAAGTCTCGTGTGATTGAGGTTGAAGTTGAGTGGGATGCTCTTAGAGCTGAATTAGCAAAGGAGAAAGAAAAGAATGAGGGTGTTCTTCAGCAGATGCTGTCTCTCCTACAATCCAAGACCACAACCTCCTCTGCACCTTCCCATCCTTAGGCTTTTCAGAGCTTCCATAACCCCTCTTTAGACCAGTTATCAGTTTCAGTTCTTTTTACTCTTTTTTTTTGCTCATGGTTGGTTTGTTTTTGTTTTTCTGTATGGTGGTTGACTATCGTTACTAATCAATCAATTTTGCTTCTAGTTATTGACTTGTCTCAATTTCTTAGTTAGCTAACATTTATTAGCTTCTTGTGTTCATTAATCATGCTTTGCACCTGCAGTTGGCTCAATGGCCATGAGTAATAATTAATAAAACTGGTAAGTATATCATTTTGCAAACTTTTCGATGATGCCAAAAGGGGGAAGATATGTGCTGCTGTATGTGCTGCTGAACTTTTCAAAATGTTTTTTTAAAGTGATATTTATAACCTAATGAACCTAGATTCTCTATGATTAATGCTTAAAACCATACAAAGTGTTTGAAGTGTATACATGATTAAGCACAGAGTTTTCATCATCAAAAAGGGGAAATTTATTGACCCATGTCACTGCATAGTTTTGAAGATTGACAAATGGCTGACCAGTTGAACCAGGTCCATCAGAGCACACATCTTGAACTAAATAGCTAGCACATGAACCGTATATGCTAGGAGATGTTTGTGAATATGAAATATCAATGAACCAAGAAATTATCTCCTAATGCGAAAAGGTTGCAAACTGATCTGATTAATTGAAGTCGAATTCTACAACGATAATAACAAAATGAAGGAAGTTGAGTTTGGTATGAATTATGTTCACCCAGGTAGAGTTGGACTAGAATTCGAAAACAAGCTCAACAAATGACTCTATAAATACTTGATGTATTTCTGCTGGAAATCTACACGCACAAAAGCTGAAGTGAATCAAAGTCTGAAAGCAAAGTTCCCAGAGTTATTTTGCTAAAAGAATCATTGTGCGATCCAAAGGCTACAGTTCGACTAGAAGAACCAGTTCCATCTGATTAATTATTGAGTCTAGTTGATTGTAGTAGGAGTTTTAATATTGTATCTTTCAACTTTTATAGAAGCAATTGTAATAGGTACATATTGTTCAAGTTAGAGTTAACTTGAGGTGTGTAGAAATTAGCTAGGGGCTAGTTACTACAAAGGGATTAGAGTTAGTCCTAGGATTACAAAAGAGTTTATTTTGTAAGTCCGTTTGGCTCAGAGTTTTAGTGAAGAGTTTGAGCAAATCTTACTGAGGAGTAGGTCGTGGTTTTTTCACCTTTTGAGCCAGGTGTTTTCCATGTAAAAATCTCTGTGTTTTTACTTTACTGCTTTTTATTATTCCGCAACATTAGTAGTTGGAACACCAAGAAGAACCAGGTTCTTCTACTGAGCCAGCACTCAAAAATTGGGTACCACACAAAGTAACCTATCTTCTTGTGTGGTATTGAAGTCTAAAACATCAGGGTTGACTAAGGATATTATAATGGTAGGATATGGAAGTCTTAAAATTAAAATGGGTCCAAGGAGAGCTTATAATCACTTCTCAAGTCGAGTTACACTTAGAATTTCGCCTAGAAAACATTCGGGGCAAGTTATAGACTTGTTGGCACGACACTTGGACTTGCAATTCGAAACCTCACCTCTCAAGCCACAGGATTGCTAAAGAGAATAGAGTCGAGGGCCCACAGCAACCCTAGATACGATTGAAAACTCACATATGGCCACAGAAGCCACTTGATGACAGTTTTAGACAACTCAAGATTCTAAATGTCACAATTAGAGCTAGTGTCGTCTACAACTTGTCTCTAACCATGAGTCAAAGATAAATGTGCTGGTGCCAAGTGAAGCTTACTTGATTCACTTTTATTCATTACTATCATAAAGAAAAAGAAAAACAGATTCAATCCCTTAAGAAGGTTGTCACGCCATCCATCGTAGGGAAGAGCCACCCAGTTCACACAAATTCCACCCTTGGAAAGAACCGCGGCATTAAGAAAACCAAAGGTTTATTGATCAAGAAAATGTAAAAAGAAGCTATAAACACAAAAAGAAGCTACTAAAGTAAATAAGAAGCTAAACTATTAAGGAAAATTATAAAAGAAGTTATAAAGTAAAAATAGGGAAAGTGAAATGAATAAGTACAATAGGGGATTGAGACGAATATACATAAAAGGGGAATGAATATATATATGGAGAGGTAACTCTATATACATACCAAATATAAAACGTACAAAAATAAAGTACGATAAGTAAACAAAATAAAAAAAAAATAGTATCAGGATTATTACAAACCAAATTACCATCAAAATAAGGCCACCCCCAATTAAAAATTAGCATTGCCCTCAATGCTAAATGCAAAAATAGAATAGGGGGAGGGTAGAGAGTAAAGAAAACTCCCTATGATGCCTCTGTCTGCATAGGGCCACTGGCTGGGTCCTGTGGCTAGCCTGAGTCATCTCTCTCGAGGTCCTCCATCTGGATCTCCAAATCCTCAGTCTGGGGGATCACCACCCTCCTCACCGGCTAACTGATGGCCTCCTGCTCTAGCATCTGTGATGGATGCGCTGTCTGAGCTGCAGGGGTAGGCTCTCCCATGAGCAGATCAAGAGGGATATCACCAGCTGTAGTGAGCTTTGCCACCTCCTTCTTCAAATCATCTCGGCTCTTCCTCATCTTCCTTACCTGTTTACCCAGGGACTTGATTTCCTTCTCATGAACATCCAGCGACTCCAGAATCTTCTTCTGGTTGTCAAGGACAACTAGATCTGGGCTGGGGCTGCCTGGGCTGCTACTGCACTGGATAAAGCAGATTGGTTTGATGTAGCTACCTGCAGCCAATTGTTGATGCCGACCAATGTCTGGTTGACCCTCAAAGCAGTTTGAGGATATGCTGAAGAAGAAGGCACTGGGGTAGGAATGGAGGCAGATGGTCCAAAGGGAGGATGTGGCATGGCGGCAGACGAACCCTCGGCAGTGGATGGCTCAGAACCAGTGGCCACCACCCCTGGATCTTCAGACTGGCCAGTGGAAGTGGTAGCTTTGCCCTTGTACTTGGGGTTGTCCGGACCCTGAAGGCTGTACCAGGTAAACAGCCTCTTTGTCTTCACCTTGGTATCATAGTCCCTTCCCTCTACTCCCTGGTCCTCGAAGAACATAGTGAGGAAGTTTGGGAAGGGATATGACCTCTCATCCTTTCCGATCTCCCTGGTAATCACCCTGGCCATAATATTCCCGACATTGATTGGGAACTGCCCTGATATCCCCCACAATAATAGCCCGGATACCGGAATGTCAGTGTCATGAGTAGTATGGTCTATCATGCTGAATACAAATGTATACCACCCCTTTGCCTCGAAGCTCAGAGTGTTCCTGTAGATAGGGACCCCGGGTGTCAGCCAAGCTGGATTGGTCCCAGGAATAGCAATCACTGAAGAAGGCCAAGGGCGGGCTAACTCATCCATCTCCACCTTCTCCAGATACAGGGACTCATCTTCATCATTGAACCCATCATAGTCGTTCAGAGTCTTGCCATCAAACATAATCTTCTTGTTGCGGACTTTGGTCAAATATGTGCCCTTTTTGATGTGGGCAACATTTGCATAGAACTCCTTGACAAAAAACTCATTGGCCTCTGGCAGGTTGCTGGTGAAGAACTTCCACCCCACTCTCTCGTTGAAGTGCCTCTTGACATTTGGGTTGTAGGGTAGAAGGTCTCGCTCAATGAATACCCTCTCCAATGTAAGTGACCTCTGAGGCCACCACTCCCGAAACTTGTGGTATGTTTTCTCGCTCACAAACCGGTCTTGCTAAACCACCGGGTTCCGAGATCTCACCAATCCCCCTGTCTGGGTCACCACCCCTCCCGTCGTCCAGGGCATCAACATCACTATTAATCTGTACTAGGGCAGATGTCGAGGCTGGAGCTGCTGCACTGGGGGCCAGAGGTGGTGGAGAGTCACTGAGTCCCAAACTACTAGAAGATCCAGACAAGGAAGTTGATTCATTTATGAGGCGACGGGGTTGGGATTGTGCCTCCTCTTGAGTCTGGCCAGCTTCCCCCTCTAAAATCTCCCGAGAGGGGACATACTCACTCGTCTCCGAGGAGTCTGGAGTGGGCCTCCAGAGGGTTTGTTTATTACCAATTATCCTTTTAGGGGCTAGGGGTGCAGCTGGTTGTTTTCTTCTCCCCGTCCTCGGGAGAATTCTCCCCTCCCTGGTTGTTTATCTTGTCCACCTCTAGATCTAACCATTGTCTGCATAAGCAATCAGTGAAATCTCATTAGTATTGGTATTCAAGCAAGTACTAGATCAAAGTAGATAAAGGTTATAATGTTTATAGCACAATGGACCGCTATCAGCGGAAAAAGGAGCGTGACCGCGGAGTGGCTACCACTGTCAGCGGAAAAAGGGTCGCGTCCGCTAGAGATTGGATTCAAACTACCCAGTCTCTGAACATGAACCACCGCTGACTATTGAATTTTGGGCACGGTCGTGAAAGCTTCACCGTTGTCTGCGTAAAAACGAACGCGGCCGCGGTGCCAAGTTGTCACTTCTATGAACATTGACTCCACTGTCCGTGAAAAAAGAAGCGCGGCCGCAAAAAGCAGGCCTTTGATAGTGGAAATATCACCGCGGCCGCGTAAAAGCAACCCATTTCAAACTCAATAACTCATATGAACGCTGACAACGGAAATAAGGATACGGCCGCAAAATTTAAATTTAACGGGCACTGAAGAAAGGGTTCATGAGCTAGAGTTGACACTTTGCATAGAATTTAGGAAATTAAGAAGCAAAGTGAAACACCTCAATCACCATTAGGCATAAAAAACAAGTACCCATTCATTTTTATCAACATTTAAGCATGAATATGATTCTAGGCATGTAATAACACTAACTAGAAAGAAAAAATTGAAACTAACTAAAAAGAAAAAGAAATAACTAAAATTAAAACTAAGAAATTGAGCATACCAGTTGTTTAATTTATTGTAGAAACTAGTCTTGCTAGCTAAAAGAGATGAATTCTAGATGCAACAATGAGGTGATGAACAATGCAAAGGGGATTTTGAGATGTGAGGGTGTGAAAAGTGTAAAAGGAGGAGATTTATACTAAACCCTAGGCCCCACACCGACTTACCTGGCACGGCCGTGGAATTCCACCGCGGTCCGCGCTATGAACCTTTTGAAGAGTTGCAGGTTCAACATCACCACTGAGAGTGAAAAAACTGGCGCGGCCGCGAAACAGGGTCTGTTGACCGCGAAAAATCCACCGCAGACGCGGACTAAACTTCAGAGAGATTGTACTTTTTTTTGCAAGTCCGCGTCCGCTGCAGTATCTCGCCTTCGCGAAAAAGTTTCCGCTGACTGCAAAAGTTTGAGCGCGGTCAGCGATCCAATCGCACACTTAGCCAAATTTCTCCAGTATTTGTCCTGCATTGCATTAACAATTTCTACACAAATCTCACAACCAGTTAGTTCAAAAGAGCCTAATCTAATAAGAAAAATTAAAAAGAAAGAAAAATCACTTGGGTTGCCTCCCAAGAAGCGCCTGATTTAACGTCGCGACACGACACATGTAACCATCATCATTGAAACTTTTTCAAGGCCACTACGTGGCTGTCATCAAACTTTCCCAAGTAATTATTCACATGATGCCCATTCACCTGGAAGATTTCACCATTTTTGTTCTTCAAGTCAAGAGCACCAAAAGGTGTTACACGCACTACCTCAAAGGGGCCACTCCATTTGGACTTAAGCTTTCCCGGAAATAGACGTAACCGGGAGTTGAAACGAAGGACCAAATCACCCTCCTTGAATTTCTTTTTTCTGGAATATTTATCGTGAAAGTATTTCATCTTCTCCTTGTACAATGATGAGCTTGAATAGGCATGAAACCGAAATTCATCAAGCTCATTGAGTTGTTCCATCCGGAGATTTGCTGCAACATCTCACTCAAGATTTAACCTCTTCAAGGCCCACAATGCTTTATGTTCTAGCTCAACCGTAAAATGACACTCTTTACCAAACACCAATAGGTACGGAGACATACTGATTGGAGTCTTAAATGCAGTCCTATAAGCCCACAGTGCATCATCTAGCTTCCTTGACCAACCATTCTATTGGCATTCACAGTTTTTGACAAGATACTTTTGATTTCCCTATTTGAAACCTCCACTTGTCCACTAGCTTGGGGGTGATAAGGAGTAGAGAGCTTGTGATTGATACCATATTTTGCAAGCAAAGTGTCAAATGTCCTATTGCATAAATGAGACCCCCCATCACTGATAATTGCCCGAGGAGTCCCAAACCGTATGAAAATGTTCTTTTTGAGGAATGCTACTACACTCCGGGCTTCATTGTTGGGCAAAGACATAGCTTCGACCCACTTGGAAACATAATCCACCGCCACGATAATGTAAGTTTTCCACACAAACTAAAAAAAGGGCCCATTAAATCTATGCCCCCAACGTCAAAACTGTCAACTTCATGAATAATTGTGATGGGCATTTCATCCTTCTTTGATTATTCCCCTAGCTCTCTGACATTCATCACATCTCTTGACAAGCTCACTGGCATCTCTATACAGGGTTGGCCAATAAAAACCACAACTAAGAACCTTGGAAGCAGTCCTCGCCCCACCGTGATGACCACCGTAAGGAGAGGAACGAAAAGTATCAAGTATGCTCATTTGTTCCTCCTCTGGGACACACCTATGAATCACTCCATCATTGAAAATATTGAACAAGTAGGGCTCATCCAAATAATAGTCCAAACTATCCCGTTTGAGTTTCTTCCTTTGGTTAGAAGAGAGCTCACACGGGACAATGCCGGTAACAAGGAAATTGGCAACATCTGCAAACTAAGGCATATCATTCAAAGAAACCGAGAGGAGTTGCTCATCCGGGAAATCATCATTAATTTCAATACCATCTTTTGGCCTCCCTTGCTCTTCTAAACAGGACAATTGATCCGCAACCTGATTTTTACTTCCTTTCCTATCATTGATCTCGAGGTCAAATTCTTGAATCAACAAAACCCATATCATCAATCTAGCTTTTGAGTCCTTCTTTGTCATCAAATACCAGATCGCCACGTGATCGGTGTAAACAATCACTTTGGCACCCATGATATAAGGCCTAAACTTCTCCATGGCGAACACAATTGCTAACAATTCCTTCTTTGTCATTGTATAATTAACATGGGCATCGTTCATAGTTTTGCTTGCATAGTACACCAGATGAAATATCTTGTTCACCCGTTGCCCTAAGACTGCTCCTACCCCAACATCACTTGCGTCGCACATAAGCTCAAAGGGTGAGCTCCAATTTGATTCGGTAATGATTGGAATGGTTGTTAATTTATACTTCTAGAGTTAGAAATCCTTCATGCACTCTTCATTGAAATCAAATTTTGCATCCTTCTCTAATAGCTTGAATAGTGGGTTCACCACTTTGGAAAAGTCTTTGATGAACCGACAGTAGAGCTCCGCATGCCCAAGAAAACTTCTAACTCCCTTGACGGAAGTTGGAGGAGGAAACTTTGAAATCACTTCTATTGTTGCTTTGTCCACTTCGATTCCATCTTTTGAGATCTTATGGCCGAGGACAATACCCTCCTCGACCATAAAGTGGCATTTTTCCCAATTAAGAACAAGATTTGTCTCTACACATCGGGCTAGAACCTTGTCAATATTCTTCAAATGAGTCTCCAACCACACTAAAATCATCCATAAAGACTTCGAGGAAGTCCTCCACCATGTCCGTAAATATAGTCATCATGCACCGATGAAATATAGTGGGTGCATTACACAATCCGAACGGCATCCGAGAGAATGCAAAGGTCCCATACGGGCAGATGAAGGTAGTTTTATCTTGATCTTCTGGGGCTATAAGAATCTGATTGTAACCTGAGTACCCATTCAAGAAACAATAGTAGGCCCGCTCGGCAAGTCTGTCTAACATCTGGTCAAGAAAAGGCAATGGAAAATGATCCTTTAGGGTCACCTTGTTCAGCTTTCTGTAGTCCATGCATACCCTCCATCCGTTCACGGTCCTAGTAGGGATCAACTCATTTTTCACCACAGTCATACCCCCTTTTTTCGGCACACATAGCACCGGTGAATTCAATGAACTGTCTGATATTGGATAGATAACCTTGCATCAAGCCATTTGATAATCTCCTTCTTGACGATCTCTTGCATAGCCTCGTTCAACAACCATTGATGTTCTACGGACGGTTTTGCTTCATCCTCAAGTATAATTTTATGCATGAAAAAGAGGGGGCTTATGCCTCGAATATCAGCTAAGGTTCATCCAATTTCCTTCTTTCTTCTTTGGAACACTTCAAGAGTGGAGTTTACCTGCACTTTGGTTAAGCAAGAAGAAAGAATAATAGGTAATATAGAAGAAGGGCCCAAGAATTCATACCTGAGGTGTGATGGGAGAGGATTCAACTCCAATGTTGGTGGCTCATCGATCGAGGGCTTTTTCGGTGGAGTCTTCCGATTTTCCAAGTCCAAGGATAGCTTACGGGGCCCATAAGAGTAGGATCCCATTCCTTGCAATGCATTAGCATATTCAACCAAGCTATCCCTTACATCATCCTCATGGTTCAACAAAACAGATTCCATCGGATCTTCCACATTTATTATTGCACTTGTATCATCAATTATCACTTCCATCACAAGATCCACAAAAGAGCAAACCTCAGTACTATTCAGCTGCCTCATTGATTTGCACACGTGGAAGACAACCTTTTCATCGTCACTCGGAAGGTGAGATCACCGGCTTCTACATCCACCAATGCCTTCCCTGTTGCTAGGAAAGGCCTTCCCAAGGTTATAGGCACCTTATAGTCGACTTCACAGTCGAGAATCACAAAGTCAGCAGGCGAGATAAACTTGTCGACCCGTACAAGAACATCCTCAATAATACCAAAGGGCCTCTTCATTGTTATATCCTCCATTTGTAGTCTCATTGAAGTTTCTCTCAGTTGACCAATACCCAAAGTTTTGAATACGAAGTAAGGCATCAAATTTATACTTTCACCCAAATCACACAAGGTCTTTGCAAAATCCGCACTCCCAATGGTACAAGGGATTGTAAATGCGCCGAGATCTTCAAGCTTGGGAGCCATCGAGTGCACAATGGCACTAACTTGATGAGTCATTTTGATGGTCTCATATTCCATATATCTCTTCTTAGTCACCAAGTCTTTCATAAACTTGGCGTATCCTGGCATTTGCTCAAGATCTTTCACTAATGGCACATTGATTGAGTCTCCTCCTCATTGTCATGGATATCAATCCTCACTTCACCATTCAATTGCTCTTCACTCACTTGTTCATCAACTATAGGAACATCATCATTTTTTATTTCATCATCATCACACACAACTCTCTTTTGCTTGGCGGTACTTGCTTCACAACCTCTACCGCTTTTTGTGGTCACCGCCATTGCATGACCGATATTCTTATTGTTCCCACCCTTCGAGTTTACCACCGTGTCACTAGGTAGTGCCCCCTTAGGGAGAGTGTTTAATGCTTGCGAGATTTGACCCATTTGGACTTCAAGATTGCGGATGAAGGTAGTGTGGCAAGCAATTTGAGCATCAGAATCAGCAGTCCTCTCCATCATCTGTTTGGACATATTCTCGATCCGTCCCATGTCATTGCTTGACGAAATTTGACCTTGATATTGATATGGAGGTATATTGTTGGGTTGTTGATACATCGGGGGCCTTTAAAATCCTGACCCCCAATTTCCATTTCCTCCCAATTGTTGTTGCCACCCCAACTCTGGTTGTTATTCCCCCAGTTCTTTGAGTTGTTGTTATTATTGTTCCAGTTTCCCTGCCCTTGATTATTCCAATTCTGATTATTCCCTTGAGATCTCCATTGTTGATTTAGAGCATTGCTCTGTTGTCTTTGATAGTTGTTAGCATACAATACTTCTTCACTTTGGTCATCATATGAATCATCATTGTTGCAACCACTTCCACTTTGCTCATATTGATCCTTATTGCTTTGTATTTTTTGGCCACATTGTCATCTCCTGTTAACCATTAGATTGACCCCTTCCATGCATTTACTTGCTTTGGTCCTTGGATTTGCTGAAGCTATGCTTTGGCAAGCTGGTTCATAGTTGTTGTTAACTCAGCTATGGATTGTCCATGGTCTTGGAGTTCCTTATGAAGATTGATCACACTCGGGTCACCTTGAGGAACGTTTTCCCGACATTTCCATGCTGAAGAAGTGTCAGCCATTTCATCAAGAATGTCACAGGCTTATGCATATGTCAGTTTCATAAAATTTCCCCCAGCTAGCTGGTTCACCACACATTGATTGGTCGTGTTTACATCCTGGTAAAATGTCTGCTGGATCATAGCTTCTGTCATATCATTATTGGGGCATTCCTTGACCATAGTTCTATATCTCTCACAAATTTCATGAAGGGGTTCATTGGGTTCCTATTTGAAGGCTAAGATCTCATCCCTTAAAACTGCCATATGTCCAGGTGAGAAAAACTTGGCTATATACTTGTCCGCCAACTTCATCTCGCATAGTGATGGAATGGTTTGGAAGCCTTTCGAGCCAATCAAATGTTTTCCCTCTAAGTGAAAAAGGGAACAGTCTTAGTCTCAATGCATCCTCCGATACGTTTGTCTATTTTCTTCCCTAACAGGTATCCACGAATCCCTTGAGATGTTTATATGCATTCTGATGGGGAGCACTTGTGAAGTACCCTCCCTTTTCCAATAAGGTCAACATCACATTTGTAATCTGGAAATTGCCCGCTAGTATTCGCACTAGCATAACCTTCATTTGGAAGCACCCGAGGAGCCTCTCTTGGATGAGGTAGGGGAGGGTCTGGAATATTTTCACTAGCTTGGCGGCCTCTTCTTTGAGTTTGAGGCACCAAATGAGCCTCATCATCACCATTATCATCTACCTCCTCCCCCGGGAGAGCATTTCGAAGAGGATCAACCATTTGTACCTAAAGCGATTAAGACACACAAGTTAGTAAAATAGAAGGAAAGAAAAACAATACACACAACTAGTCAGATAGATAGCCAAAACCGTTTAACTCCCCGGCAACAACGCCAAAAAGTGATCGGCTCCAACCCTGCACCACTATATAATGGCGAGGAGAGGTCGATGTAGATTTTACCCGAAAGGTGGGGATCGATATCTACAAGGAGTTATAATTGGTTTGGATTTGAGTTCCTATCTAATCTAGTTATGTTTGTTGTTTTTAGTTACACTTCTAACCATGAGTGGGTGTGATTCTATTCTAATTGTACTACTATTGATTTCTAGAAATTAACTAAGTATAGTGTTTTTGTAAGGGTTTTCTCAATTGATAAAAAGCACTAGGGAAGTGACTTACACCTAGGCGAGTATCTAATGAGATCTAAAATTTAGGACAAGCTTGTTGTATCTGGGGTCGTGATATAACCTCATACTCAGTTACTCACCCTATACCTCTCGGTAACTTGGGTAACTTTGCCCGGATAGGCTTTTTCAAGCCTAATTGGGTGTTCAAACAGTGCAAGTGAGATTGGCTCAAGTCGGGTATTACTATCTCTAGGTTTAACCCTTTAATTGAGGCTATCAATCTCTTGAATTCACCCTAATTCCTTGTTAGCCTATTTTACGTAGACTTGGGACCTCTTTCTCAAGAAGAGCCCTAGTAAAAAAGGCACGAATTAGTGTTTGCAACAACAAATTCAACAGATAAAGCATGAAACAAGCTAAATATCACTAACCCATAAATAAATAAGCCCTAAAATTTAAGACCCATTAAATACCCACACTAGGGTTAGGTCACAACCCTAGATAATGGGTCTAGCTACTCATAATTAAGGTAGAAATAAAAAATGGAGATGAAATATAAGACAAAAATGTTAATTACAAGAACAAAATCTAAAGTTATAGGCTAAAACTACTCTAAAATTACTCAACGTGGAGAAGTGCTGCTGTTCATGAGCTCCCTAATAACAAAGATGACCTAAGAATGTGAAAAAGAACTATTTATACACAACTAAAATTACTGGACAAAAATTCCCAAATGGAGGTTCCGCTGTCAGTGGAATAATGGGCGCCTCCGCACATGCACTTTCACGGCCGCGCAATAACGAGCTCGGATCGCGTTTCTTCAGAGTTGGACTTGGACCGGGCTGGGTTTCGCGGACAACGTAGAATCTTCCATGTCCGCATAGGATTCAATCGTGGCCGCGTAATATATTCGCGGTCTGCAATTTGACTTCACTTGCAACTCTCTGAATCCCCAGTCTCGCTCCCAGCGGAATTTCAACCGCCTCAGCGTCAGGTGGTTTCGCGGTCGTGAAATAATGACGCGGACCACATTCTTTGCTTGGCCCAAGAATGCAAGGTCTCTAATTCTTGATATACCGCTCTCAACAAACTTTCCTTCGCGGCCGCGCTAATGCTTTCGCGGCCGCGCTTTTGTAGCGCGGTTAGCAGTCAATAATGAGCCCAATTCCATCTCTCTGGACTTCAAGTTCACGGCAGCCCTTTGTAATCTGCCTCAGAGGAGGAACTTGTGTTGCAGCGTAATAATGGCACTGATAGCGCTCTATTGGCTTGTGCAAGTTTGGCTCCTTTATGAGTTCGTTTTGACTTCTTTGCCTCATTTTGACCAAAATCTGCAAGTAAGCACCTTGAGTTAGTTTTTGGGAATACCTTAACGCATTTTAAACCCAAACCTAAGCAAAAAAGAGTAAATAGTAGGTTAAAATCCCTAGTTATCACTTGCCCCGAAGCTTGGGGAAGAACCTCCGCACGTGACTAAAATCCCCGCATCGAAACAACCTCTCGGTACGAAGGGCTGTTGACCTGAAGTCTGACCCTGAAGTCCTGAATACCTATTGGAGGAACCCTGAATAGCTGGTGGGCGGTACGGACTCTCTAGCATGGCGGTGAATAGGGTCGAACTGGAGCACCCCGGGAGGCGGCGGTGCTGGATATGTGGGCCTGCTAGTCTGACCTCTCCCAAACTCACCTCTGCCCCGAGATGGAGGACTACTGAACCCCCCAGAATAACGAAATCTCTTGTGCCGCGGCATCTGCTCTCGGCCTCGCTGACGATAACCCTCAATCCTCCGAGCTATCTCCCCAACCACCTGATAAGAAGTACCCATCTCAACCTCTCGGGCCACAGTGGCCTGAATACTAGAGTGAAATCCCGTAACAAACCTCTACAGTCTTTTTACTTCAGTAGGAAGTATCATAAGTGCATGGCGAGACAACTCAAAGAACCTCACTCATAACCAGTCACTGACATCTGACCCTGTTAGAGCTGCTCAAACTGGAACAACAACTCTTCCCTCTGGGAGGGTGGAATATACCTATCCAAGAAAAGGTGTGTGAACTGATCCCAAGTCAAGGGAGGATAACCTGTTGGTCTGCCAAGAATATGGGACTGTCACCATCTACGAGCCCTGCCCTCCAGCTGAAAAGTAGTAAAATCCACCGCGTGGGACTCCAATATGATCATGTTGTGCAGTCTGTCCCTACACCGATCAATGAAGTCATAGGGATCCTTATGTTGCTCACCCCTAAAAATAGGAAAGTGTATCCTAGTCCATCTGTCCAATAGCTTCTACGACTCGCTGACCGCAACTTGTTTGGGCTCAGGTACGACTGCTATCACTGGCTGGGCTCCGCCCACGGGTAGTGTGCTCGGGGTTTGATATACAGTAGCTACATGCTCAGGAGCCTGAGCAGTAGGGGTCTGTGCTCCCCTTCTCTCCTGAGATGTGGCTGGGTTTGCTTGAAATAAACCAACCTAGGTCATAGTATCCATGAAATGTAGTATACGACCCATAACCTCCTGAAAGCCTGGAGCTGACATGAAATCTACTAGAGCTGGCTCTGCTGCAGGCACCTCACCCTGCTCCTCAATGGCGGGGTCCTCAACTGGATCCGCTGGTGGTATAGCTGGGGAAACTCTGGGATGTCTACGTCCCCTACCTCGGGCCGGTGCCCTCCCCTGGCCTCTACCTCAACCTCTAACAATTGGGGGAGTGGCTCCTCCCAGGTCTGGAACATCCGCCGTGCGCGTTCTCACAATCTATGAGAGAATAAAACATAAACACTTAGTATATCATCAACTGTACAATAGGAGATGAAGAAAGAGTAGTTTCCTAACACCCTATAGACGCTCGAGCTCGAAGATAAGTACGGACGTCTCCGCACTGATCCGCAAGATTCTATTAGGCTTGCTCATAACTTTTGGGACCTACGTGAACCTAGTGCTCTAATACCATGTTGTCATGACCCAATTTCTCCTATAGGCCATGATGGCGCCCAACGCAACCGCTAGGCAAGCCAATAGAGAACTAACTCTGTGATCTTTTCTTTTAGAAATTTGAGATAGTTGATTTTCAATTATTTCGAAATCAAGAAGTGAAAAAGTTAGTAAAATGAGAAAGTAAACAATTTTAAAAACAATGGAATAAAGTAATTACTCAAAAACGAACATGTGTCTACTAGCATAAATCTCCAAGACCTGGTGTCACAAGTGTATGAGCTACTAGTAGAATATACAAAAGAGTACTACATTACTGTCTGAAATGAAATCGACAGAAAATAAAGCAAAAGAAAGACTTCGGCTGCTGTAGAATGGGCTCGGAAGTCAGCTCACCGCTAAGTCTCGTAGAAATCAAGGATGCACGCCGGACTGATATCCAGATGCACCTGCCTCAGATCCTGCATGATTAGTGCAGAAGTGTAGCATGAGTACATAAAGAACATGTACCCAGTAAGTATCCAGTCTAACCTCGAAGAAATAGTGACGAGGGGTCGACTCCGACACTTACTATGGGCTAACAATAAAATAGTTTATACTAAGCATGGACTATATAAATACAACTGAAAACGCAATAGCAAGAATAAATGAACAATTCTTTCACTAATAGTAAGGCCCAAATAATTTCCACCATTAAACAATTTAATCTCTCAAGCCAATGCAACAATATCAATTATAGTTGGGTTTAAGAATTTTTACGCACAAGTTATGCCGAGGTCATATGACCCGTTCTAACATACAAATAAACAAATTGTGCACTGCTGAGGGTCGAACAACACGAACCATAGATGCATCTATTCTATTATTGAGGCGTTCGGCCCGCTCCAAAAGCAGAGAAAACATCAGTTCTCACTAACGGTCAAGTAACCCGTCCAAAACTCAAATAAATGAAATTCGACCTTTTACAATTCTTTTATCAAGTTACAATATGATTTTAAGCATTTAAATTAGCAAGTAAGGTGCAAATATCACAAGTATCACATGATTCGGGTCCTAAACTACCCGGACATATGCATAATTAGTAGCTACGTACAGAGTCTCCTTACCTCGTGCGCAGGCAGCTCCCTCAAATAGGAGCACATATTAAATCAATTCACCTATGGGGTTAATTCCCTCTTACAAGGCTAGAAATGAAACTTACCTCGTCTCAAAGCTAACTTTCCGGTCCACAATCGTGCTTTAAACCCTCAATTCGGTGCCAAACAACTCGAAACTAGTCAAATATTGTATAAATTAGTCAATACATGTTCAAAAGTTCATTTCCCAACTATTAAAGTTATTACCCAACCCCAATTGAAGAATTCCTAAAATTTACCCCCAGGCCGACGTGCCCAGATTCCAGAATTTTCGATGAAAGTAGTTACCCATAACCTCATGAAGTCAAATATATGATTTTCACTAAATTCCATAACCATTTTTGTGGTCAAATCCCAATTTTATCCAAAACCTAGGTTTTTCATCTAAACCCATGATTTCACAAACTATTACATGTTAATCTACCCATAATCTATGTTTCTAACTCATATTTTGTAGAAATTACTTACCTCAAAGTGCTACGTGAAACCCCCCTTCCAAGAGCTCCAAAGATTGCCCAACAGATGAATGAAATGAGCCAAATGGCCTAAGTCCTGCATTTAATAGAGTTTTTGCACATGTCGCAGATGTCTCATTTGCGACACCTGGTTCGCAAATGCGGCAAGATCTTCGCAAATGCGAAACTGGGCTCCCCTGTGTCAAGGTCACAACTGTGACCAAAAACTTGCAAATGCGACAAAATATTCGCAAATGTGAAACTGGGCTCCCCTCTGTCAAGGCCGCCGACCAAAAACTCGCAAATGCGAAGGCAGGATGGTCGCAAATGTGACTGGAAATATCGCAAATGCGAGTCCTGCCCAGATCAGGCTTCTTCGTAATTGCGAAGCCTTTCTCGCAAATGCGAACTAATTCTCGCATTTGCGATACATAAGACACCAACAAAGAAAAACCAGAAAACTGAAGCCTTCTCATCCATCCAAACACGTCCAATACTCACCCGAGCCCTCGAGGCTCCACACCAAATGTCCATACAAGTCTAAAAACATCATAAAAACTCGCTCGCATGATCGAAACACCAAAATAACATCTAAATCAAGAATCATACGCCAAAACGCATGGATTAACTCATGAGCTCGAAAAATTCTAAAAATACTTCTGCGTGTTTGATTCCTATCAAATCAACTCGGAATGACACCAAATTTTGCATGCAAGTCATAAACGACATTACGAAACTATTCCAGTCTCGAAATCCCAAATGGACCTTGATAACACCAAAACCTACTCCAACCCTATTTAAAGAACTTTAAAACCTTCAAAGAGCCAACTTTTACTATTAGGCGCCGAAACACTCCCAGGCCATCCAAAACCTGATCCAAACCTACGCCCAAGTCCGAAAACATCATACGAACCTATTGAAACCGTAAATCTTGATTCCCAGGTCGTTTACTCAAAATATTGACCAAAGTCAAGCTTAACCTTTTAAGGCCAACTTAAGGAACTAAGTGTTCTGATATCAACACGAATCCTTCCAAATCCCGAACTAACCATCCCCGCAAGTCATAAAACACTAAAATCACATACGGGGAGCTTTATTTAGGGAAACGGGGTTCTAAAAAGCAAAATGACCGGTCGGCTCGTTACATTTTTAATTCCCAAACCAAAAGCTTCAAATGTCCTTTAATGGTTGACTACTTTTATTTTTCTTCAATTATCAAACCACCAAATTTAGACTATATCTATGGTCTTAGCTTTTTACAATAGCACCAAGATGATAAAAAAATAGTAGTTGAAATATATTATATAATATTACAGTATATTTGTGATGACCCAAAACCTATCATGTCGTGATGGCGCCTATCGATGGTACTAGACAAGTCGACTTTCCCAAAATACTCTAGTAATTCAATAGAAAAGGTAGTTTAAAACTTTTTCATATCAGAAATTTTTATAAAAACCAAAGTTGAACTCAAAATAGAATCAAAATGCGGAAACTAGCCCCAAACATCGGGGTCTCACCATGTCATGAGCATCTAGATAACCAAACTAGTACAACCCGTGTCTAAGTATCATTACAGGACAAAAAGAAATATAGAAGGAGAGACAAGGTCATGCGGACGCCGAAAGCTACCTCGTAGTATCCGGTACTCGATCGCGCCCGAACTCAACAACCTCCGTGATCAAACACACATGGATCTGCATATGAAGTGCAGGGTGCAGCATGAGTACAACCAACTCAGCAAGTAACATAAATAAATAAGGAAGTGAGAAGCAGTGACGAACTATACAGTACAGTTCATTTTGGTAATTTTTAAAATCTAAGAATAGACATGAGAAAATGCCGGTAACATGAGTCGAATCAGTTGCATATTTTCCATGTTCAAGTAAAACCAAATATGGCAAGTTTCCGGAAGTTCAAAAAAGTAGAATGAACCAGCTAAATGCAGCAACAAAGAGGACAGATGCAACCTCTCAGGGTACTGTCACTCAAGCTCTCAATAGCTCAACACTCGCCTCTCAGCAACACACGCTCATTAGGTACCTTCTCTCACTGGGGGCGTACAGATTCTGGAGGGGCTCCTACATCCCAAGCTCTATAATCTGCACGGACAACTCACGTGCTATAATATCATCTCAAAGTCCGCACAGACAACTCACGTGCTACCATATCATATCATAATCCACACGAACAACTCACGTGCCACATGGACAACTCACGTTCTAAGGTACAATACCTCACAAACAGGCCATCAACCTCACTCAGTCATGAACCTCTCTAGTCTCACAACACTCAATAATGAAGGGAATCAACCCAAATCAGAATGCTATAATGTATCAGCAGGGAAATAACAAAGACTGCGGTAAACATATACAATAATTTCAATGACTGAGTATAACAACCATAAGTAGGTACATAGCCTAAGCATGATTTCTAACATGAAAGGCAGTCGAATTGCTAGCAGACAAGGAATACATAAACACAAAAGGCTATTCGACTTTACAATCTCACGGGACGGACCAAGTCACAATCCCTCACGGTGTACGCTCACTCGCCCGTCACCAAGCATCTGTGTCACCTCCAAACAGTCACATCATACCAAACTTCGGGTTTCGTACCCTCAAGACCAGATTTAAAACTGTTACTTACATCAACTGCGTAGAAATATATCCTACTCCGAAATGCCCTCGCCTCTCGAGTGGGCCTCCAAATATCCCGAATCTATTAAAAAATAGTATGAGATAATCAATATTGGCTAAAAGGATCAATTCCATAAGAATACTACTGAAATCTAGCCCAAGAACCGTAATCGGCTCAAACCCTCCCCTCAGGCCCATGTCTCGAAATCCGACAAAAAATACAAATCCGAAAGCCCATTCACTCATGAGTCTATCCATACCAAATTTACCAAAATCCGACCTCAATTGCCCCTCCAAAACCCCAAAGTTCACTCTCCAATCCCAAGCCCTAAACCCCCAATTCTTACGTCAAAACCTCACTAATTAGGTGTAAAATCAATGGGTAAACACCATTACTAAGGATAATTAGGCTCAAGGAACTCACCTTAGTGATAACCTCGAATTCCCTTCGAAAATCTTCTCAAAAATCCCCAAAGTACGAGTTCCAAAATGTGAAAATGGGGAAAGTTTCCAAAGTCCTCTATTTATAGTCTATGCTTAGCAAAATCGCACCTGTGGTACTATTTCTGCATCTGCAGACCAAGCTCCGCTTTTGCGAAAAGTCACTTAAACTCAGCCTTTGCTCCTGCGATCACTTAACCGCATTTGCGATCTTCGGGGGTGAAGGAATCACGTCGCACCTTCAGCTCCCTCTCACACCTGCACCCAGCTGCCCGCATCTGCGACCCTCACAGGTGCGAGTAAATCTTCGCACCTGCAGTTCCTACCCAACTCTTTCTTGGCTGCATCTGCGGCTCCTCCTTCACTTCTGCGGGCTCACACCTGCTGTTCCCACTCCGTAGGTGCTGTTACACCAGTAGCAGCAGCTTCAGCTGCAATTATTCAACTCACATCAATCTGTTAACCACCCTAAATGACCCCGAGGCCCTCAGAGCCTCAATCTAAACAAACCAACGGGTCCTATAACCCGATAAAAACTTAGTCGAACCTTGGAATCACTCAAAACATCATCAATACACCAAATTACACCTGGATTCAGCCTAAGAACTTCTAAAATTCTGAATTTCGCAAACAACGCCGAAACCTATCAAACCACATCCGATTGACCTCAAATTTTGCACAAGTAAAAAATGACACCATGAACCTACTCCAACTTTCAGAATTCCATTCCGACCCCGATATCAAAATTTCCACTACCGGCCAAAATCACCAAAATTCCAACTTTCGCCAATCCAAACCTAATTCTATTGCGGACTTCCAAATCACATTCTGGACGCGCTCCTAAGTCCAAAATCACCTAGCAAAGCTAACAGAACCACCAAAATTCAAATCTGAGGTCGTTTACACACAAGTCGATATCCGGTTGACTTTTCTTACTTAAGCTTCCAATTAAGAGACTAAGTTTCTTAATTCACTCTGAAACTACTCCGGACACGAACCAACAAACCTGGTAAGATATGATAATACCGTAAAGCACAAAAGAAGCAGAAAATAGGGGGAACATGGCTAGAACTCGCGAAACAACCAGCCGAGTCGTTACATCATCCCCCTCTTAAACAAACGTTCATCCTCGAACGGGTCTAGAAACATACGTGGAGTCTCAAATAGGTATGGATATCTACTCCGCATATCCCGCTCGGTCTCCCAAGTATCCTCCTCTAGAGGCTGACCCCTCCACAGCACCTTCACTGAAGCTATATCCTTTAACCTCAACTTCCGATCCTGCCGCTCTAAAATGGCCACCGACTCTACATCATAAGTCATATCACCATCCAACTGAATCGTGATGAAATCCAAAACATGGGACGGATCGCCAATATACTTCTGGAGCATAGAAACATGAAATACTGGATGCACACTCGACAAGCTAGGTGGCAAGGCAAGCTTTTAAGCCACCTCCCCTATCCTCTAAAGCACCTCAAAATTCCCAATGAACGGGGGGCTCAACTTGCCCTCTTCCCAAACCTCATAACACCCTTCATGGGTGATACCTTTAGCAGAACCTTCTCCCCAACCATAAAACACACATCATGGACCTTCTTGTTCGCATAGCTCTTCTGCCTAGACTGCGTCGTGCGAAGCCGTCCTGAATCAATTTCACCTTGTCTAATGCATCCTGGACCAAGTATGTACCCAAGAACCTAGCCTCACCCAGCTCAAACCATCCCATCGGAGACCTACACCACCTCTCATATAAAGTCTCGTACAGAGCCATCTGAATGCTCGACTGATAACTGTTGTTATATGCCAACTCTGCGAGTGGTAGAAACTGGTCCTATGAACCCCCAAAATCAATGACAGAAGTGCGTAACATGTCCTCCAATATCTGGATAGTGCACTCGGATTGTCTGTCTGTCTGAGGGTGAAAGGTCGTGCTCAACTCAACTTGAGTACCCAAATCTCGCTGCACGACCCTCCAAAACTGCGAGGTAAACTATGTGCCTCTATCTGAAATGATGGAAACTGGGTTACCATGAAGGCGAACAATCTCTCGGATGTAAGTCTCCGAAGAGCAAGTAGTACCAATTGGAATAAAGTGCGCGGACTTGGTCAGTCGATCCACAATAACCCAAATAGCATCGAACTTCCTCGAAGTCCGTGGAATCCCAAATACGAAATCCATGGTGATCAGCTCCCACTTCCACTCTGGGATATCTAGCATCTGAAGCAAGCCACCCGGTCTCTAATGCTCATACTTAACATGTTGACAGTTGAGACACCGAGCCACAAATCCAACTATATACTTCTTCATCCACCTCCACCAATAGTGTTGCCTCAAATGGTACATCTTCGCGGCACCCGGTGGATGGAATACTGCGAATTTTGGGCCTCCTAAAGAATCAACTCCCGAAGCCCATCCACATTGGGCACACATATATTCGGCCCTGAATCCTCAACACGCCATCATCACCGATAGTGACATCCCTAGCATTACCTCGCCGAACCCTATCTTGAAGGACGAGCAGATGGGGGTCATCATATTGACGCTCCCTGATACGGTCATAAAGGGAAGACCTAGAGACCACACAAGCCCATAACCGACTCGGCTCTGAAATATCCAATCTGAAAAGCTGGCTAGCTAAGACCTGAACATCCAATGTAGAGGTCTCTCTGCTGCTGGAAGATACGCTAAACTCCCCAAACTCTCCGCCTAACGACTCAAGGCATCGACCATGATATTTGCCTTCCCGGGATGGTACAAAATATTGATATCATAGTCCTTAAGAAGCTACAACCATCTCCGTTGAGGAAAATTAAGATCCTTCTGCTTGAACAGATGCTGTAAACTCCGGTGATCAATATAGATCTCATAATGGATCCCGTACTAATAGTTCCGCCAAATATTCAAGGCGTGAATAATAGTTGCTAAATCAAGATCGTGGACAGGATAGTTCTTCTCATTAGTCTTCAACTGGCGTGAATCATAAGCAATCACCCTACCCTCCTGCATCAGAACACATCCAATACCTATCCGCGAGGCATCACAATACACTGTGTAAGAACCAGAAGTTGATGGCACGACTAGAACTGGAGTCGTGGTCAAAGCAGTCATGAGCTTCTGAAATCTCTCTTCGCACTCATCCGAACACCTGAATGGAGCACCCTTTTGGGTTAATTTGGTCAAGGACGATGCAATAGATTAAAAACCCTCCACAAAACGACGGTAATAGCCCGCCAAACCAAGAAATCTCCTAACTTCCATGGTTGAGGACGGACTGGGACAACTCTGCACCACCTCTATCTTCTTCGGATCCATCTGAATACCCTCACTTGACACCACGTTCCCCAAGAACGCCACTGAACCGAGCCAAAACTCACACTTGGAGAACTTTGCATAAAGCTTCTTCTCCCTCAATCTTTGTAACACAATCCTCAAATGCTGGGCATGCTCCACCTAGCTACGAGAGTACACCAGGATGTCGTCAATGAATACAATAACGAATAAGTCCAAATAGGGCTGAAACACATTGTTCATCAAATGCATGAACGCTGCTGGGGCATTGGTTAGCCCAAAGGACATCACAAGGAACTCATAATGGCCATATCGGTTCCTGAAAGCTGTCTTAAGAATATCTGAATCCCAAATCTTCAGCTGGTGATACCCTGACCTCAAATAAACCTTGGAGAACACCCTCTCTCTCTAAAGCTGGTCAAATAGATCATCAGTACGTGGCAAAGGATACTTGTTCTTGACTTTGACCTTGTTCAACTGCTTGTAATCAATGCACATCCTCATACGACCATCCTTCTTCTTCACAAATAGAACCGTTGCACCCCAATGTGACACACTAGGCCGAACAAAACCCCTTATCAAGGAGTTCCTGAAGCTGATCCTTCAACTCTACCGGTTCCATACGATACGGTGGAATAGAAATGGGCTGAGTGCCCAGGACCAAATCAATACTAAAGTCAATATCCCTGTCAGGAGGCATGCCTGGCAGGTCTGCAGGAAACATATCTGGAAAATCACGTACCACCGGAACAAAATTAATGGTAGAAGTCTCTGCACTAACATCCCTCACAAAAGCCAAATAGGATAGACAACCCTTCTCAACCATCCGTTGAGCCTTCAAGTATGAAATCACTCTACTAGGTACATAGTCTATAGAACCACTCCACTCAACCCTCGGCAACCCCAGCATCGCCAACGTCACAATCTTAGCGTGAAAATCTAGAACATCATGACATGGAGACAACCAATCCATACCCAATATCACATCAAAATCAACCATACTAAGTAACAAAATATCCACTCGGGTCTCCAGACCCCAATAGTCACCACACATGACCGATATATGCGGTCCACGATAATAGTATCGCCCATAGGAGTAGATACATGGATAGATGAAACTAAAGACTCCTGGGGCATATCCAAAAAATAAGCGAAATACGAGGAAACATATGAATAAGTGGAACTAGGGTCAAATAATACAGAGGCATCTCTGTGTCAAAGTGATACAATACCTGTAATCACAGCATCTGAAGAAATGACATTTAGTCTGGCAGGGAGGGCATAGAAACGGGCCTGGCCACCCTCTAATCTGCCTCCCCCTCTTGGGCGATCCCTAGCTGATTGAGCTTCACCCCTAGCTAGCTTGGCAAGTGGTGGAGGAACTGGTGTTGGAGCCATCAACTGAGTACTCTTCTGTGGAGCCCTACCCAATAGCCTTGGGAAATCTCTCTTAATGTGACCAAAATCTCCGCACTCGAAACAACCCCTCCTCTGACGGAATTGCTGCTCCAGATACCCAGAGGAACTACCCGTGGAAACCTGAGCTGACGAGGCATGGTGAGAACTCTGTGCTGGTAGTGGATTGAATGATGACTGGCCCTGCTGATCACTGTGTGACCCAGGGCCAGATGATGCAGCACGATGAACTGGGCGAGCCGTCTGAGCATGTCTGAATGGACGACCTCTTCTGTGCTGGAACTGACCCCCAGAAAAAGCATCGCTGAATCCACCCTGTCCACGAGGCCTCTTGGCCTCCCTCTCAACACTCTCCAACTACGAACCATCTCAATCTGACGAGCAATATCAGCAACCTCATCAAAAGTAGTACCAGACACTCTTTCTCAGGTCATAAGCAACGCAGCTGAAAGTGAGGCCATCTATAAACCTCCTGATCCTCTCCCTGTCTGTGGGGACCAACCAGATAGCATGATAGGTCAACTCCGAGAATCGCATCTCATACTGCATCACAGACATATCACCCTGAAGAAGATGCTCAAACTGTCTGCACAACTCCTCTTTACGAGACTGACGCACAAACTTCTCTAGAAAGATGACGGAGAATTGCTGCCAGGTAAGGAGTGCTGTACCGACTGGCCTACGCCCCTCGTAAGCCTCCTACCATCTGAATACAACCCTAGAGGACTTAAAAGTAGTGAATGAGACCCCACAGGTCTCCAGAATACCTGCTGTACGGATTATCCTCTGGTACTTGTCCAAGAAATCCTATGCATCCTCTCCCTCTGCACCACTGAAAGGTGGAGGCTGGAGTCTTCTAAACCTCTCCAACCTATGCTGCTCATCCTCAGGCATAGCAGGAACCACATAGTCCTGTGCAGTTGCAACCGGCTAGGATCGTGGTGCCCCCAGTGTCTGGAGTCCCTGTACAACCTGCTCAGGTGTGCGGGTGGAAGGAGTCTAAGTGCCTCCCCCAGCCTGAGAAGTGGATGCGGCCGTCAAAATAGAGACCGCCTGAGCAAGGCCAGTACACACGGTCAGAATATGAGCTAAGGCCTCCCGAAGGACAGGAATCATGATGGGCACAGGTGGTGCCTGAGCTGGTCCCGCTGGTGCATCCATAACTGAGACCTGGTCCTGATCTGGAGCAACTAGGGATCTGCAGGTACTGCCCCAGCTGCTGCGCGGGCTACACCTCTGCCCCTACCGCAACCTCAGCCTCTCGCGGCCTTGGCTGGTGGTATTGGTGGCTGGCCCTCTTGCCCGATAGTACGAGTCCTCACCATTTGTGAGAGAATGAAACAACAGATGTTTAATTACCAGAATTAACAAATTCGCACGACAAGATTTCAAGAATGTGGAGTTTTCCTAAGAGTTCTGCAGCCTCTCGAAGATAAGTACAGATGTCTTTGTAGCAATCCGCAAGACTCTACTAAACCCGCTCATGACTTGTTAGACCTATATAACCTAGGCTCTGATACTAACTTGTCACGACCCAAAACCTAAAATGTCATGATGGCGCCTATCAATGGTACTAGGCAAGCCGACTTTCCCAAAATACTCCAGTATTTCAATAGAAAAGGTAGTTTAAAACTTTTTCATATCAGAAATTTTCATAAAAACCAAAGTTGAACTCAAAATAGATTCAAAATGAGGAAACTAGCCCCAAACATCGGGGTGTCACCAAGTCATGAGCATCTAGATAACCAAACTAATACACCAATGTCTAAGTATCAATACAGGACAGAAATAAGTATAGAAGGAGAGACAAGGTCCTGCGGATACCGGCAGCTACCTCATAGTATCCGGTACTCGATCGCGCCCGAACTCAACGACCTCCGTGATTAAACACACCTGGATCTGCACATGAAGTGCAGGGTGTAGCATGAGTACAATCAACTCAGCAAGTAACGAAAATAAATTAGGAAAGCAGTGACGAGCTATATAATACAATTTATTTTGTTAATTTTCAAAATTTGAGAATAGACATGAGAAAATGCCGGTAACATGAGTCAAATCAGTTGCATATTTTCCAAGTTCAAGTAAAACTACATATGGCAAGTTTCCGAAAGTTCAAAACAGTAGCACGAACCAACTAAATGCAGCAACAAAGAAGACATATGCAACCTCTCAGGGTACTGTCACTCAAGCTCTCAATAGCTTAACACTCAACTTTCAGCCCTCAATACACACACTCATTAGGTACCTGCACTCACTGGGGGTGTACATACTCCGGAGGGCTCCTACAACCCAAGCGTTATAATCTTCACGGACAACTCACGTGCCGAACGGACAACTCACGTGCTATAATATTATTTCATAGTCCGCACGGACAACTCACGTGCTACCATATCATATCAGAATCCACACGAACAACTCTGTGCTAAGGTATAATTCCTCACAAACAGGCCATCAACCTCACTCAGTCATGAACCTCTCTAGCCTCACAACACTCAATAATGAAAGGAATCAGTCCAAATCAGAATGCTATAATGTATCAACAGGGAAATAACAGAGACTAAGTTAAAAATATACAAGAATTTCTACGAGTGAGTATAACAACCATAAGCAGGTATATAGCCTAAGCAAGATTTCTAACAGGAAAGGCAATCAAATTGCTAGCAGACAAGGGATACATATAAGCACAAAAGGATATTCAACTTTATAGTCTAACGGGACGGACCAAGTGACAATCCCTCACACTCGCCCGTCACCAAGCATATGCGTCACCTCCAAACAGTCACATCATACCAAACTCCGTGTTTCGTACCCTCAAGACTAGATTTAAAGCTGTGACTTACCTCAACAACGTAGAAATCCTACTCCAAAATGCCCTTGCCTCTCGAATCGGCCTCCAAATTCCCTGAATCTAGTCACAAACAGTACGCGATAGTCAATATTGGCTAAAAGGATCAATTCCACAAGAAAACTACTGAAATCTAGCCCAAAATACGAAATCGGCTCTAACCCGGCCACGGGCCCACGTCTTGAAATCCGATGAAAATTACAAAATCGGAAAGCTCATTCACTTATGAGTCTAGCCATACCAAATTTACCAAAATCCAACCTCAATTGCCCCTCCAAAACCCCAAAGTTTACTCTCCAATCCCCAAGCCCTAAACCCCCAATTTTCACTTCAAAACTAATTAGGTGTAAAATCAATGGGAAAACTCCATTACTAAGGATAATTAGGCTCAAGGAACTTACCTTAGTGATAACCTCGAATGTTCTTCAAAAATCTCCTAAAAAATCCCCAAAGTCCGAGTCCCAAAATGCGAAAATGGGGAAAATTCCGAAGTCCTCTATTTATAGTCTCTGCCCATCAAAACTGCATATGCGGTACTATTTCCACATCTGTGAGGCTGCATCTACGGACCAAGCTCAGCTTCTGCGAAAAGTCACTTAAACTCAGCCTCTGCTCCTTCGATCACCTGACTGCATCTGCGATCTTTGCGGGTGCGGGAATCACATCGCACCTGCGGCTCCCTCTCGCACCTACGCCTAGCTGCCCACATCTGCAACCCTCGCACGTGCGGGTAAATCTTCGCACCTGCGGTTCTTGCCCAGCTCCTTCTTGGCTGCATCTATGGCTCCTCCTTCACTTATGCGGGCTCGCACTTGTGGTTCCCACTCCACAGGTGCGGTTACACCAGTAGCAGCAACTTCAGCTGCAATTATTCAACTCAAATCAATCCGTTAACCACCCGAAATCACCTCGAGGCCCTCGGGGCCTCAATCTAAACATACCTACGGGTCCTATAACTCGATACGAACTTAGTCGAACCTTCGAATCACTCAAAACATCATCCAAACACCAAATTACACCCGGATTCAAGCCTAAGAACTTCTAAACTTCTGAATTGCGCAAGTGATGCCGAAACCTATCAAACCACATCCGATTGACCTCAAATTTTGCACACAAGTCAAAAATGACGCCACTAACCTACTCCAACTTCCGGAATTCCATTTCGACCCCGATATCAAAATTTTCACTACCTGCCAAAATCGCTAAAATTCTAACTTTCGCCAATTCAAGCCTAATCTTACTGCGGACCTCCAAATCACATTCGGACGCGCTCCTAAGTCCAAAATCACCTAACAAAGATAATGGAACCACCGAAATTTAAATCCGAGGTCGTTTACTCACAAGTCGACATCCGGTCGACTTTTCCCACTTAAGCTTCCAATTAAGAGACTAAGTGTCTCAATTCACTCCGAAACCGCTCCGGACCCGAACCAACCAACCCAGTAAGATATGATACAGCTGTAAAGCACAAAAGAAGCAAAAAATTGAGGGAACGGAGCTATAACTTTCGAAACGACCGGCCGGATCATTACAATATTGTTATGGAGTATTATAGTATACCATTGCAATATATTATACACTATTATAGTATATTGTTGCAGTATAGATGTATACACTTATAGTATATTGTATACTGTAATGATATACTATTGGTTAGTTGTATTAAGCTTTTAATTCACAAACCAACGTTTCAAAGCTTCTTCCTTAGTGGACCATTTTTTTTTTCAATTACCAGCAATCAAATTCTGACTACAACCACGATTAGCTTATCACAATAGTCAATAGCAACCAGATGATTTAATAAGTAGCAGTTGACATATACATTTTAATATATATATATAAGCATTTTATAAAAGCATTTTATACATTTTATAAAAGCATGAATGCATTGTTAGTAAACTAAAATATTCCTTTAACAATGATGAAATTTAATGACTTGTTGGACAAAACGGTATCTTTTAAAATCTTTTCCTAATATGAATTTGCATAGAATTGCAATACCAGTTAATTAGTGTCCTCTACCTATTGCGGCAAAAATTAAATTATTTATTCAATATAATGCACAAAAATCTTAAACCAAAGAGAATCATCTTAGAAGTAAAGTAACTCAAGGGTATATTAATCATCAACATTTATTTACTTTTTAGTTTGTTTGGTCCGTGTATATTATCCATGAATTATTTTATATTTTTTTAGCTTTGTTTTAGAACAAAGACTAAAAAGTCATGTGAGTCCAAGTTAAAATATCTAATCATTGAATCTAAAGACACGGTAGGATTAGAAGTTTTTTTCTAAAAAGGATAAACTATCTTAGGACAGAGTTTTCTCTTTTGAAAAAACACTAGCCCAACGTGAATAAAGCTATGCCGTTGCAAATAGAGGTACAATGACAATATCTATAAGGATGAGCTTCTGCCCAACGTAAATAAAACTATACTACTGTAATAGAGGTACAATGCTAAATATTCCAACAATGATAATATCTACAAGGATGAGCTTCCACCCAGAGGAGAAATAGAAGATTATAGAGTTACTATAGAAGCCATAATGTTAAAGTAATATGGCTTTCCAAAATCAGCAGGTGATATGGATCTGAAAGATAGCAGTTACAATTGCTGTCAACAAGATGATAAGCTATTATGTAAAATAAACTATAACAAGAAATAAATTAGCTATTGACATAAATTTAGGAATCAATTTTTTGTGACAACACTCATGAAGCATATTTGGTGTAGGCATAACTTTGTTACTTTAATGTGTGGTTAAACATTATGACTAAGAAGGAATGGACTAACAAGTTGTACGCTATACTTTGAAAACAAAGTACAAACTATGGATGAAGGAAGCAACAAGATAGATACCGATCACGCTAGTAACTCATCCTTGAATACTCCAGCATGACATTTGCCTTAAGCCAAGAGGGACACGGAATTGTAAATTGATGAGGTCTGAATCATGTGGCCATTCCGATCCACAGGATATCTATGAATTTTAACTATGTAGATATTGATAGAATAGGGTGATCTATAAAGTCAATGACATCTCCATGAGTTTGGAATGACAAATCGAAGAAAAAAGGTTCCTTTTTGTCTATTTTAGTCTTTCACGCTCTCATTTTTCTCGCTTGCCCTTCTTATTTTGTTGTGCCCCCTCATCGGATCATCCACATTCCATACTCAATGTGAAAATAAGCGAACATGCATATTCGTATATGTAGTTTTGGAACAAAAAGCACATCGAGAAAATTAAATTAAGTAGAGTAGAAATGCATTGTTGGAACTGGGTTGGAACGACAAGCAGCTCTAAATTCGGGGGCTCTTGCTATAGCCGAGCGCGAGGGAAGGGTCGTTTATACCAATACTGACAAGATTCTTTTAGCAGGTAATGGAGATATTCTAAGCATTCCATTAGTTATATATCAACGTTCCAATAAAAATACTTGTATGCATCAAAAACTCCAGGTTCCTCGGGGTAAATGCATTAAAAAGGGACAAATTTTAGCGGATGGTGCTGCTACGGTTGGTGGCGAACTTGCTTTGGGGAAAAATGAAGGGGCGAGCCAGGAGCTCACTTCGAGTATTTATGACTCTGGTGGCAACACGTGATAGGCAAATGACATGATTCTCGAGGAGTTACACGACGGCCATGTGATGATGCATCAAATAGATACAAAGGTGGATGACTCAGTAGGTCCTTGATTAGACTAAGACAAAGCTCTTTTCGTAATAACTGACATCTCTGGATCATGTGGTTCACTTTGGTGTATTGATGATATACTTGATATGCATGTCATTCTAATTAATACATTAAAAAGGTTGTAACTTACAAAATTTGAATACAGAGTAGTGACTAGTTATGTTTCCTTTGACAAAGCCAACTATTGTGCCATCTGCAGAAGATGTATTAGCTATTTTAGTAATAAAAATATAGCTTAACATTAGGAATATATATGTAACGACCCGGCCGGTCGTTCCAAGAGATTAGCCCCGTTTCCCCCATTTCTGCTTCATTCTTGTATGTTTCAGCGTTTTATGTTGCGTTGGGTTGGTTGGTTCGGGTTCAGAGTGGTTGTGGAGAGGAATGAGATACTTAGTCTCTTAAGTTGGTGATTTAGTTGGAAAAGCCAACCGAAAATTGACTTATAGAAAAATGATATCAGAATGTGAGTTTTGCGGCTCGGATAGCTTCATTAGGTGATTTGGGACTTAGGAGTGTGTTTGGAATATCATTCAGAGGTCCGGAGTATATATAGGCTTGAATTGGCGAAATTGAATTTTTGGCGATTTCCGGTCAGCAGTGGAAAATTATTTATCGGGGTCGGAATGGAATTCTGGAAGTTGGGATAAGTCCATAGAGTCATTTGGGATGTGTGTGCAAATTTTCAGGTCATTCAGACGTAGTTTGATTGGTTTCAGCATCGCTGACGAATTTCGGAAGTTTAGAAATCCTTAGGCTTGAATTATGAATTGATTTGGTGTTTGGTGTTATATTGGGTGTTCCGAGGGTTCGACTAAGTTCGGATGATCATATATGACTTGTGGGTACCATTGGTTGAGGTCCCGAGGGCCTCAGGATGAGTTCGGATGGTTGATGGATGAGTTTTTGGTATTAGAGTGTGCTGATGTGATTCTGCAGATGCGGACGGGTGGCCGCACGTGCGGATTAGTCGTCACAGGTGCGGTGTTTGGGCTAGTTGAGGTTCATCGCATATGCGGAGATGTTACCGCACCTATGAGACCGCAGGTGCGGCTGTTTAGACGCAGGTGCAGAAAAAGGGAAAATTAATGGGAACCGCCAGGTGCGATAAAGAGGATGCAGATGCGGCAGTCGCTGGGCAGGTCATATAAATAGATGCCTTTGCGAATTTTTGGCTTATTTCATCAATTTTTCATGCGGGTTGGAGCTTGTGGGAGCAATTTGAAGAGAGAATACAAAGGAATTTCGTGGAGGTAAGATTCATGGACCTAAAACTCATTTCTATGGTGTTATTTGACTGATTAGACACAAAATTTATGGAAATTAGTGATTAAAATTGGGGGTTTAAGGCTTGAAATTGGAGAGTTTAAATTTGGGATTTTGAGGGGCCATTTGAGGTCCGATTTTGATGATTTTGGTATGTATAGACTCGTGAGAGAGTAAGGATTCTAGTTTTTCGGTTTTTATCAGAATTCGAGTCATGGGCCCGGGGGTCGAGTTTGGCCAATTTCGGGATTTTTTAATGTAAATTGATTATTTTCGAGTGAGCTTTGTTCCTTTGGCATATTTTGATGATATGAATCTGTTTTTGAATAGATCCGAGCCGTGTTGAGGCCGAGTCGAGTGGCAAGGGCATCGCAGAGTATATTTTCATTCGGTTTAAGGTAAGTAACGATTGTAAATCTAGACCTGAGAGTATGAAACCCCGGACTTCGCACTATATCACTATTTCGGAGTGGCGCACATGCTAGATGACGAGTGTGTGGCGTACACTATTGGAGGATTGTGACTTGGTCCGTCCCGTAGCAACTATTAAGTTGCGTATCTGATTATAAATCATATGATATTTCATGTTTCAAAGATTATTACTACATTTTAGGCAGAGTGCCGTATTTGGGCCTCGTGCCAAGTGTTTGGACCCCTTAGGGATTTTTACTACTATCTCCTCACAATTTTGATTTGAAAGTTATACTCAATCATGATTTTTCCTGTTTACTGTTTAATTGAGTTTCATTACTCCACTTTGATGCATATGAAAAATGTTTTAGGACGAGTTTCCTGTTTTTACTGAAATGCCCGAGTGTCTTGTGAGATTTATGACTGAGTGAGGCCGAGGGCCTGATTTGTGAGGATATGATATAGGGATCAGGAAGCACACCGCAACATGTTATTGATAGGCCGAGTGCTAGAGTGATTGATGCCATGATTTGGCTTCTTATAGCACTTGGGCTGAAGGAGCCCCTCCGGAGTTTGTACACACCCCCAATGAGCGCAGGTACCTACTGAGTGCGAGTGCCGAGTGCCGAGTGCCGAGTGAAGAATGATTGGGAAGCATGAGTGACTGTGAGGTTTCCTGGGGGGCTGATTCTGAGTGATTGTGAGGCATCCTGAGTGGCTGTTTTCGGGTGATGTAACACCCGATGGGCAGTTTATGAGATATGTTTTGGCCCGAGAGGCTATTGATGATTCTGGCATTTTTACACTAAATTCTTCTTGAATTTCTATGGAAACCATTGAAAAGTACAAATTTCAAAGGATTTTTACTGAAATCGGTTTGTAAGCATTATGAATTGTCGTGCCTACGATTTTGAAAGAGGAACTATAAATGTTGTGGATTTTTGATTTGTATTTATGTGTTTCATATTTCTTAAGTCTTTATTTATACTTGTCACTTACTGAGTTGGCGTACTCACGTTACTCCCTGCACCTTGTGTGCAAATTCAGGTACCATGTTCGAGTGAATTTTGATTCATCCTTATTGGAGCATTTACCGGAGACTGTGAGGTAGCTGCACGGCGTTCGCAGCCCCACCTTTCTCCTTCCTATTTTGTCGTTATTTACATTTCCTACACTTGTTGTATTAAGGAAATCTTGTCAGATTCTGTGTTCCATTTAGTTGCTCATGACTGTTGACTCCGGGTTTTGGGATATTGTTTAGATGTTTTCCTTTGATCATCCGTACTTGTGAAATATTAAAAGTGGAAAGTTTTATGATAAATCGCGTTATTGAACTAAATGAGAAGTCTCGTATGTTATGGTCAGTAAATTGGCTAGCCTAGTATCATGATAGGCACCATCACGACTACTTTAGATTTGGGGTCGTGACAAGTTAGTATCAGAGCCTAGGTTACATAGGACTCACTAGTCATAAGCAGGTTCAGTAGAGTCTTGCGGATCGGTACGGAGACGTCTGTACTTATCATTGAGAGGCTACAGAACCCTTAGGAAAAATCTCACATTTCTAGAATTCTTGTCGTGCGAATCTATTGATTCTGGCAACTAAATTTCTATTGTTTCATTCTGTCACAGATGGTGGGGACACGCACTACTGGATAGGGTGATCAACCACTAGTCGGACCCATGAGGCGTCGAGGCCGCGGTCAAGGCCGTAGTAGGGGTAGAGGTGCAGCCCGTGCAGCTGCCGGGGTGGTACCTATAGACTCGCCTGTTATTCCAGATCAGGTCCCAGCCACAGATGTTCCGTGGGACCAGCTCAGACACCAGCTGTGCCTATTGTTATTCCGGGCCTTTAGGAGACCTTGGCCCAGATTCTGACCGCATGCACCAGTCTTGCTCAGGCGGTCACTGTTTCTACTTCAACCGCTACTTCTCAGGTCGGGTGAGGCACTCAGACTCCAGCGGCCCATACACCTGAGCAGGTTATTCAGGGGCTTTAAACATCGGAGGCAGTTCCAGCTCAGCCGATTGCACCAACCCAGGATTTTGTGGTTCCAGCTATGGCTGACGACGAGCAGCGCAGATTGGAGATATTTGGGAGACTTTGGCCTCCAACTTTCAGTGGTGCTGAGGGCGAGGATGCCCAGGGTTTCTTAGACAAGTGTCAGAGGATGCTTCATACGGCAGGGATATTGGAGACCAGTGGGGTCTCGTTTACTACCTTCCAATTCTCAGGAGCTGCATTTACTTGGTGAGAGGATTATGAGAGGCGTAGGCCCGTTGGTGCAGCGCCCCTTACTTGGCAGCAGTTTTCCACTCTCTTATTAGAGAATATGTCCCACAGTCCCGCAGAGAGGAGCTGCGCACGCAGTTTGAGGAGCTGCATCAGGGTGATATGACGGTGTTGCAGTACGAGATGAGGTTTTCAGAGCTTGCTCGTCATGATATTTGGTTGGTCCCTACAGAGAGATATAGGATTATGAGATTTGTGGATGGCCTCGCATATCAGCTTCATATTCTTATGACCGGAGAGAGGGTATCGAGTGATACTTTTGATCATGTTGTTGATATTACCCAAGAGATTGAGTCGGTTCGTCACCAGGAGCGAGATAAAAGGGAGGCCAAGAGGCCTCGAGGATCTGGTAGTTTTGGTGGTGTTCCTTCGGGGGGGGGGGTAGTTATAGCACGGTAGAGGCCGTCCATTCAGGCAGGCTCAGCCAGGCCGCTCAGGTTATCGTGGTGGATCCGCTGGTTGTGGTCCTCACAGTTCTTATCAAGGGAACCTATCATTCAGTGCTCTTCCAACCCAGAGTTCATCTCGAGCACCATCAGTTCAAGACTCATCTATGCTTGATTCTACCAAAGGTTATCCTGGTGTTAGGGGTTCCCTTCAGTCCTCATCTCCAAAACCGGGGAGTTATTTCGAGTGTGGAGAGTTTGGGCACGTGTGGAGGCAGTGTCCTCGTCGTCATGGTGGCCTGCCTCAGCAAAGGGTCCAGCCCTCGACTTCAGCCCCAGTTACTTCACCACCCGCCCCGCCAGCTAGGGGTCAGGGTCAGGCAACCAGAGGCCGCCCTAGAGGGTGAGGTCGATCATGTGAAGGTCAGGTCCGTTTTTATGCACTTACAGCGAGACCAGATGCTATGGCCTTAGATGTAGTGATTACATGTATTATTTCAGTTTTTCACTGAGATGCTTCGGTCTTATTTGATCCCGGTTCCACGTATTCCTATGTTTCATCATATTTTGCTCATTTTCTGGAAATGCCCCATGAGTCCTTAGTTACATCTGTTCATGTGTCGACTCCGGTGGGCGATACTATTGTTGTGGACCGAGTGTATCGGTCGTGTGTGATCTGCTAGTGCTTAGCATGGTTGACTTTGATATGATATTGGGCATGGATTGTCTATCTCTGTGTCATGGCTTTTTAGATTGTCACGCTAAAATTGTGACCTTAGCGATGCAGGGATGTCCGAGAGTCGAGTGGAGAGGTTCTATTGATTATGTTCCTAGTAGGGTTATTTCATACCTGAAGGCTCAGCGTATGGTAGAGAAAGGATGCCTGTCTTATTTGGATTTTATGAGGGATGTCAGTGCTCAGACTCCCACTATCCGTGATTTTCTAGACGTGTTCCCTGCAGATCTGCCAGGCATGCCGCCCGACAGGGATATTGATTTTGGCTTTGAGCTGGTGCCGGGCACTCAGCCTATTTCTATTCCACCATATCATATGGCACTAGTGAAGTTGAAGGAATTGAAAGATCAACTTCAGGAACTCCTAGATAAGGGGTTTATTCGGCCTAGTGTGTCACCTTGAGGTGCACCGGTGTTATTTGTGAAGAAGAAGGATGGTTCCATGAGAATGTGTATTGACTACAGGCAGCTGAACAAGGTTACAGTCAAGAATAAGTATCCTTTGCCTCGCATTGATGATTTGTTTGACCAACTTCAGGGAGCGAGGGTGTTCTCTAAGATTGATTTGAGATCCGGATACCATCAGTTGAAGATTCGGGATTCAGATATTTCCAAGATGGATTTTAGGATCCGTTATGGCCATTATGCATTTTTGGTGATGTCTTTTGGGCTGACCAATGCCCCAGCAACGTTCATGCATCTGATGAACAGTGTATTTCAGCCATATTTGGACTATTTCGTCATTGTGTTCATTGATGACATCCTGGTGTATTCTCGTAGCCAGGAGGAGCATGCTCAGCATTTGAGGGTTGTATTGCAGAGATTCAGGGAGGAGAAGCTTTATGCAAAGTTCTCCAAGTGTGAGTCTTGTCTTGGCTCAGTAGCTTTCTTAGGGCACTTGGTTTCCAGCGAGGGTATCCAGGTTGATCCGAAGAAGATAGAGGCGGTGGAGAGTTGGCCCAGACCGTCCTCAGCTACAGAGATTAGGAGCTTCCTTGGTTTGGCGGGATATTACCGTCGCTTTGTAGAGGGGTTTTCTTTCATTGCTTCATCCTTGACCAAATTGACTAAGAAGGGTGCTCTGTTCAGGTGGTCGGACGAGTGCGAGGAGAGATTCCAGAAGCTCAAGATGGCTTTGACCTCAACTCCAGTGTTAGTATTTCCATCAGCTTCAGGTTCTTATACCGTGTATTGTGATGCCTCGAGGATATGAATTGGTTGTGTTTTGATGCAGGATGGTAGGGTGATTGCCTATGCCTCGCGCCAGTTGAAGACTCATGAGAAGAATTATCCGGTGCATGATCTCGATCTAGTAGACATTGTTCACGCCTTGAAGATTTGGCGTCATTATTTGTATGGGGTTCATTGTGAGGTTTTTACTGATCACCATAGTCTGCAACATTTGTTTAAGC
The DNA here is from genome assembly GCA_005239525.1 of Nicotiana knightiana. Classification (NCBI taxonomy): domain Eukaryota; kingdom Viridiplantae; phylum Streptophyta; class Magnoliopsida; order Solanales; family Solanaceae; genus Nicotiana; species Nicotiana knightiana. The sequence goes on from ML436448.1 coordinate 109,316, forward strand.
AGAAGGATCTGAATTTGCATGAGAGGAGATGGTTGGAGCTTCTCAAGGACTATGATATCACGATTCTATACCATCCGAAGAAGGCCAATGTAGTGGCCGATGCCTTGAGTCGTAGAGTAGAGAGATTGGGGAGTCTAGCATACCTTCCAGCAACAGAGAGACCATTAGAACTTTCTGTTCAGGCCTTAGCGGGCCAGTTTGTGAGGTTGGACTTATCAGAGCCTCGACGGGTATTGGTTTGTGTAGCCTCCAGGTCTTCTCTTTATAACCGCATCAGAGTGCGCCAGTATGATGACCTACACTTGTTCGTTCTTCAGGATAGGGTCCGACGAGGTGATGCCAGGGATGTAGTTATTGGTGATGATGGTGTTATGAGGATGTAGGGTCGGATATATGTGCCTAATGTAAACGGGCTTCAGGAGTTGATTCTTGAGGTGGCCCACAGCTCGCGGTATTCCATCCATCCAGGTACTGCGAAGATGTATCAGGATATGAGGCAGCATTATTGGTGGAGGCGGATGCTGGATTTGTAGCTTAGTGTCTCAACTTCCAGCATGTCAAGTATGAGCACCATAGACCCGGTGGATTGCATCAGAGGTTGGTTATTCCTGAGTATGGGAGCGGATCACCATGGACTTTATAGTCGGGCTCCCACGGACTTCGAGGAGGTTCGATGCTATATGGGTTATTATGGATCGGCTGACCAAGTTCACTCACTTCATCCCTGTTGGTACCACTTATTCTTCGGAGTGGTTAGCTGAGATTTATATCCGGGAGATTATTCGATTGCATAGTGCTTCGGTTTCCATCATTTCTGATAGAGGTACCCAACTCACATTGCAGTTTTGGAGGGTCGTGCAGAGGGAGTTGAGTACTCAGGTTGAGTTGAGCACAACTTTTCATCCTCAGACGGACGGGCAGTCCGAGTGCACCATTCAGATACTAGAGGACATGTTGCGTGCTTGTGTTATTGACTTTGGGGGTTCATGGGACCAGTTTCTGCCACTCGCAGAGTTTGCATATAATAATAGTTATCATTCAAGTATTCAGATGGCTCCATATGAGGCTTTGTATGGGAGGAGGTGTAGATCTCCGGTTGGTTGGTTTGAGCCAAGTGAGTCCAGGCTCTTGGGTACGGATTTGATACAGGATGCTTTAGATAAGGTGAAGTTGATTCAGGAGCGGCTTCGCACGGCGCAGTCGAGGCAGAAGAGTTATGCGGACATGAAGGTCCGGGATGTATCTTTCATGGCTGGGGAGAAGGTCCTGCTGAAGGTTTCACCCATGAAGGGTGTTATGCGGTTTAGGAAGAGGGGCAACTTTTTGAGGTACTTCATAGGGTTGGAGAGATGGCTTATAGACTTGCCTTGCCACCTAGCTTGTCGAGCGTGCATTCGGTATTTCATGTTTCCATGCTTCGGAAGTATATTGGTGACCCGTCTCATGTTTGGGACTTTAGTACGGTTTAGCTAGAAGGTGTATGTCCTATGAGGTAGAACCAGTAGCCATTTTGGGTCATCAGGTCAGAAGGTTGAGGTCTAAGGATATAACAGTGAAGGTGCAGTGGAGAGGGCAGCCGGTGGAGGAGGCCACCCGAGAGACCGAGCGGGAGATGCGGAGACAATATCCTCACTTGTTTGAGACTCCAGGTATATTTCTAGACCCGTTCGAGGACGAACATTTGTTTAAGAGGGGGAGAATGTAACGACCCGGCCGGTCGTTCCGAGAGTTTATCCCTGTTTCCTCCATTTTTGCTTTATTCTTGTATGGTTCAGCTCTTTATGTTGCGTTGGGTTGGTTGGTTCGGGTTAGGAGTGGTTGTGGAGAGAAATAAGACTCTTAGTCTCTTAAGTTAGTGATTTAGTTAAAAAAGTCAACCGAAAGTTGACTTATAGGAAAATGATCTCGAAATGTTATTTTTATGGCTCAGATAGCTTCATTAGGTGATTTGGGACTTAGGAGTTGTTTAACCAAAGAATTAGACCTTTTGACTAAAGCTTATTTTTAAGATGAATACAGGTTACTGATAATCAAGGAAATGGAGAAAAATGAATAATAGACAATATTGCAGAAATATAGAAAAGCAAAGTCAATCATGATGCCTTTACAAGATGTATTCCCCTCCCTTATATAGGAGATTCTTATAACGTACAACTCTTGCTATGGTTGCTCACTAATGACTAATTATGACATTAATGAGGCATTACAAAGGATAACGGTAATTGGGGTACAGTTACATAACATTCGAGTAATCAATTTTGGGTCTTTGAATCTGCCCGTAGCTTTGTCTAGATTCATTCTGACCATTCCTCTCTCCTGTTTTGATCAAATTGAGTTTCCCGTGGCTGATAAGCTCGAGGGTTTACTGAACCGTTCCTCTTTGTACCGTACCTCTTCAAAGAATCACATCCAGCTGTCGCGTTTTCTTGTGTCACGTGACTGGATGAGTTGTCAAAAGCTGTCTTACATGTGAAACTCTTTTTTACCAATACAGATAGTCCCCCCACTTACCATATATTCAATGATTAATATTTGGTAAGTCGATATTCATTTATGGCGGGAATATTTTGCCGCCTCTTTTTCTCGAATCATTGTATCCTTCTCTGCACCATAGGCGTCGTTTGTCACTTCCATTTAATGCTCGTACCACGTGTCCTTTTCGGATTGGTTCTGCATTTACTCGACACTTTTTAGGGCTTTTTGCGGCTGTGCCAGTCCCGAAGTGACATCTTCAATTATGACTTTTCATCATTATTTTTCTTTTCTTTCCTATGTTTGACGGTTGTCCTCAAGAATAAATACCTTTCACCTTTTCTTTGCTTCAACGAAACACTTTTCTAACTTTGTCTTTTGTAAAGAACTTTCTTCTTGCCTTTGAAAACATGTCTTCTTCAAACCAACCGCAAGGAGTAATTGATATTGAAAGTTTAACGCCATCTTCTTCTCCGACTAGGAGTCGGAGGGGTGGTAGACTTAGAAGTTTAGGATCCACCCCTTCGAGGGGTTCCTCTTCTCCTAAGATAGTTCCTTCTTCTTCCACTAGATCTCTAGTTTCTCCAAGGTTTAGAGTTTCTCAGTATCTGTCTAGAGGTAGAGGCGAACGCCTTCGTGAACCCGGAGTAAATGAAATTATCCCTGCTGAGTTTATTTTTGCTAGGGATAGTCAAGTTATGGTAGACCAATCTTATTCTCTTGAAAGTGTCGAAAGATATTCAACCCTTATAACTGAGGGTCAGATTTCCCTTGTTCGTAGGGAGTGCTTTTGGAGGTCTGACTTTCCTGTCTATATTCCGAATAGTAATCAAAGAATAACGTCTTACAAGATGGGATATTCTTTTATTTATACGTATCCTTTCACTCTAGGGTTTAAACCCCCCATTGACCCAGTTATAATTGAGTTTTGCCATCTTTTCAATATCTGCTTAGGACAAGTTGGTCTGCTTGTGTGGCGAGTTGTCGCATGTCTTAGGAGTTTGGATTCTTTAGCCTTGGTTCCTTTTTCTTTCAATCATCTTATTCATATCTACTCTCCTACCTTATTTCGTGAAGGGGTTTTCACTCTGACTGCTAGAAGCAAAAGAGTGTTGGTAACTCCTGGAGATGATAAGGATAGGGGTTGGTATCTCCGGTATATTGGTGTATCCACTGTTGGTTTAGTGGGTGAAGAAAATCTTTCCTTCCCTGAGAAGTGGAATCGCGCACGTGAGTATTCTTTAGCTCACATTATTTACTTTTTCTCATTTTGACTTGAGATGTTTTATTAACACCGTATCTGTTTTTTCTTCTCGCAGCAATCATGAATACTGTTGAGAATGTCTCCAGTATTCGTGATTGTGTAGAAAAATTATTGTCTATTTCTCCTTCAAAAGAAAGATCTTGGAAGTACCTTACTGGGAGGTATGGTTGGCATGTAAAGACCCAAGGTAAGTGAAGCTCTTTGTTATTGCTTCTTTCCTTACTCGAGTCTCTTCTTTCTTTGTCGTTTAACTTTTTTCCCTTTTAATAGGGTTCTCCGCTCATGGGGCGTCTGCTTCATCTATCCCGAAGATGTCTTTGGATCAGGCCCAAGAAATTATTGTTGGTTCATTTCGAGGAAGATTGGTGAGTCTCGTTCCGTAGAAGAAGAAGAAGAAGAAGAAGAAGAAGAAGAAGAAGAAGAAGAAGAAGAAGAAGAAGAAGGTGCTTTAGTGCACAAGCCACGGAGAAGGGGGGTGGTTTTAGATGATGAGCTTACAGCCTTAACCTTGCCTTCTGTGTCTGTGATTGAGCCCCCTGTCCTTGATGATGTTTCACATTCCCCTATTCATGAGGGTGTTGATCTCGCTCCTGACGATGTCCCTTTGGCTGCTGTCTTTCCTGTTTCTTTGAGAGAAGCTGTCTCGTCTTTTCCTTTGGCTATTTCAACTTCTCTTGTTGCTTTGCCCGTAACTTCTTTGACTCTTCAACTCCCCGTGCCTGCTAATTTACCCGTGGCTTCTCCAACTCCTCAACCCTCAGTGCCTGTTGATGTTCCATCTCTGCCTGCTTCCATGCCTTCCGTTACGGAAGTAGGGTCTTCCAGCAGAGAGATGCAGAAGGTGGGAATAGAGGTTCCAGCTGAGGGGAATCTTTTCAAGAAAACGGGTGAGCCTGAAGTGTGGCTAAAGCCTTTAATAGGTCCCTCTGAGAAAGCAAATCTAGCCAGCCACGGTGCTCTTACATGGGCCAATGAGGTCGTGCATACTTCTTTGAAGGTATGATTCCAAGTTATCCTCTTTCATTTTCGTACATGAAATTTACCGTATCTGACTGGTTTGTTTCTTGTAGATTAACCTTATAGGCATGGAGCTTATGAAGAGAATTTCAAACATGGACCAGGAGACAAAATAGTTACAGGCCGATGTTGATAATTCGAAAGAACAGTATGATAGCCTAAGGATTGACATGGATGTTTTAGAAGAGGAAATGAGTACCTTGAAGCGGCAAATGAGACTCATGGCAGCAGAACTGGCAGTAGAGAAGGCTTCTTGCAGTCAGGATGATAAAGATAAGAGTGTTCTGGAGTCTTCGTCCGTGGAGCAGCTGTCCCGTGCCTTAGAGGAGATTAGAGACTTGAAAAACTTGTTGGGGCAGAAGGAGGAATACTCAGGCGAGCTCGTGCAATCACTCACTCGTACTCAAGAAGACCTTCGTAAGGCTTTAGACAAAGCTCAAACTTTAGAGGAGTCGATTGTACCATTAAGGGCCGCCCATGAAGCTGCGAAAGCGGAGAAGGACAGATTGAGAGCTGAGCTTCAAGTATGGGCGAATGATTATGAAGATCTGAAAAAGGTGGCTGCTGTCAATGTGAGCTGGCGTACATGAATTCTCGGATTGACACATTGATGGAAATGAGTCAAGAGGGTTTTGACCTTAGTGCTGAAATAGCTAAAACTAAATAAGCCATGGAGAAGGCTCAACAAGGTCATAACCTCTCTTCACCTGATGTTGAGATTCCAGCCGCTCATGCCTCTTCATCTCCAGTTGCTCCCGTTCCTTCTGTCAGTGAAGTCAACCCCTCCCTTGAAGAAATTTAGTTGGTTCATCCCTCTTTTTTTTTCTTTGTATCAATTGGTGGTTACCCCCAGTCCCATCGGGGGTAAATTTGGATTTCCTTCAAGTCCCCAAATGACTACTTAGGGGCACCACAATGTATATAAAAATTTTATACGGCTAAGTATAAGTTAATACTTAGTTTTAGCCGTTTTAATATATAAATATTAGTTTGACTTTTGTTGAGTTTCTGTTTCACTCTTTAAGCCTTTTGCATGCTTCATTTTTTGAGGTTTTAGTTTCACCTTCGAGTTTTGCATGTGGAATGCTTTAGACTATTCGTACCTTTTTTGTAATAGGCACGGTGTCATATTAAATGTGTACCTTTTTGTAATAGGCATAGTTTATGGAAGAGGGCCCTTTATAATTGGCATGAAGAAAATGTCTCAACTNCTCGATATTCATACAAGGAAACAATTGTTTTTTACTAATAACAGTTTTATAAAGATTGGGGTTTTTACCCGCAACAATTTTGGAAACAGTTTTCTAATAAGTACGAGGGAAATGTTTTCTTATTCGTAACTGTTTTTATTTGATAACAGTTTCTTGAACAAATACAAGGATTTAGATCTTTCATCCATAACTGTTTTATTCGAGAACAGTTTTTTGAATGAGTACATTGATGATGATCTTTTACCCCTAACTGTTTTTGTTACAACAGTTTTGAATAAGTATAAAGATGTACATTTCTTTCTCGTGACTAATATTTTGCCTTTCAACCTGAATATGTTCGAAGGTTTTTGCTTTTTGCATTAGGCTTTGTATTTGGATGGCTCTTTTGATTTCTTTCGATTCTGCTCGTGTCACTTGTCTCCTTGGGTAGATGGGTCTTCAGGCTTGAGCTTTTGACTTTCTGATAGTCTTCTTTGCTTCTTTTTATCCTTCCATACTGTATAGTCCCCCAAGTGTTTGAGCTTTGAAGAATGAAATTTCGAGCACTTGATTATTCCTTCCTTGTGGTCCTTTTCCTGAAAAGGAAAAACATTCTGGACTCGAAGGTATATAGTTTTTTAGATGGTGACTGCTTAACCCTTTTAAAATGTCCATCAGAAAATGTAACCCTAGACCGAGAATTGTGTTATTTCCTCGCGTCTTTGCAGGTCTAATATCATCATCTGGTGATGGGTTAGATTTATGCCTATCATCTAAAAAATTTAGTAAAAATTTTAAATGCTCAAAATAAAATCGAACGTGTGATACCTGACGGGGGGTATTCTTTTCTTTTAGAAGCAATACTTCTTTAGATGGATGGGTTCCAGCTTGTTGGTAGAACTCTGCCGTCCATAGCTTCCAACTCATAGGCATCTTTCCCAGCTATGCCTCGGATTTTGTTAGGTCCTTCCCAGTTTGGATTTAGCTTTCCTGCACCTGCTTCTTTTGTTGATTGAAAGACTTTTTTGAGGACGAAGTCCCCAATCTTGAAGTACCTGAGATGAGCTTTACGGTTGTAATAACGCTCTATGATTTGTTTTTGAGCTGCCATCCGTATCAATGCTGCTTCTCTCCGTGGTTCGAGCAGGTCCAGGTTGGTCCTCAATTCGTCGTCGTTTTCTCCCTCCATGGCTGTTGAGAACCTTATGCTTGGTTCGCCAATCTCCACAGGTATTAAGGCTTCTGAGCCATAAACAAGTGCGAACGGAGTTTCTCCCGTGGCTATTTTTGAAGTTGTTCTGTATGCCCATAGTACCGCTGGTAACTCATCAGGCCAGTTTCCTTTGGCTTTATCCAGCCGCTTCTTTAGATTGTTGATGATGACCTTATTCGTTGACTCAGCTTGACCGTTAGCCACAGGGTGGTACGGCGTTGAAGTGATCCGCTTGATTTGCCAACTTTCGAAGAATTCTGTGATTTGCGAGCCTATGAATTGTGGGCCATTATCACACACGATTTCCTTTGTTATTCCAAAGCACCATATTATGTTTCTCCATAAGAAGATTTTAACTTCCTTTTCTCCCACTTGTTTGAATGCTTCTGCCTCTACCTATTTTGTAAAATAGTCGATTAACACGAGTAAAAACTGTATCTGTCCTTTAGCTGTGGGAAGAGGTCCCACTATGTCCATACCCCATTTCATGAAAGGCCATGGGGATATTATTGGATGCAATAATTCTGCCGGCATGTTATTGGCAAACCTTTGGCATCTGTCACATTTGGATACGAAGTTCTTGGCTTCTTCTTCTATCTTAGGCCAATAGTATCCAGCTGTGATTAGTGTTTTCACTAAGGATCTCGCCCCTGAGTGATTTCCACAGTGTCCTTCGTGGACTTCTTTCATCACAAATTCCGTTTGGTTAGGTCTGAGGCATTTAGCTAGGGGACCTCCGAACATCTTGCGATAAAGCGAGTTGCGAATAAGGCAGTACCATGCAGCTTTACGGCGAAGTGCTTGAGCTGCTTTCCTGTCTTCAGGTACGGTGCCATTCTGCAAAAAATTGAGAATTTCGTTTCTCCAGTCCTAGGTTAGGTTGTTGAAAGTTACGTCATTCCTGTCATGGTCTATTATTGAATGAAATAGTTGAACGACAATTGTATTGTCTTTGTTCGTTACTTCCATGACTGTTGCGAGGTTAGCAAGTGCATCTGCTTCTGCATTTTCCTCTCTAGGTATTTGCATTACCTTCCACGTTTTGAATTGTCTCACGAGCTCTCGTGCTTTTTCGAGATACTGTTGTATTCTAGTCTCTCGAGCAATGTAAGTCCCTTGTATCTAATTTACTACCAGTTGGGAGTCACTGTTGATCATAATTTTCTCGATTGAGAGCTCCCGTGCGAGTTCAAGCCCTGCAATAACAGCTTCGTACTCTTCTTCATTGTTAGTTATAGGATAACACTTGATAGCTTGTCGTGTATTTTCACCCATGGGTGATATTAAGACTATGCCTAAGCCGACACCTTTTATATTTGAAGAATCATCGGTGAACAAGGTCTATAGGCCTGGATTAGAACCGTTAAAGATTTGTAACTTTTTTTCTACTTCAGGTACAATGCTATTACTAATGTCTGCAACAAAATCAGCTAGTATTTGAGACTTAATTGCAGTCCTAGGCTGATAGATTATTTCATGCTCACTTAATTCTATGGCCCACTTGGCTAATCTTCCTGATATTTCCTGGTTATGCAGAATATTTATTAAAGGATATGAGGTCACAATGGTGATTGGGTGGCATTGAAAATATGGTCGTAATTTTCTAGATGCCATTATTAAAGCTAAGACTAACTTTTCCAGATGTGGATATCTAGTCTCAGCATCTAGCAAAGTTTTACTTACATAATAGATAGGTGATTGTTTACCTTTTTCTTCTCTTACCAATACTCCACTTACAACAATTTTTGAGACAGCCAGGTAGATGTACAATCTATCCCTTCTTTTGGCTTTGAAAGTAGTGGTGGTTTCGATAGATAAATCTTCAGATTCTTGAGGGCTTGCTGACATTCTTCAGTCCATTCGAACTGATTCTGCTTTTTGAGAACTGAGAAGAGTTTATAACTTTTTTCGGAAGATTTAGAAATAAACCTACCCAAAGCAGCTATTCTCCCTATCAGTCTTTGAACTTCCTTTTTATTTGTTAAAATATTAGGTATTTCCTCTATAGCTTTAATTTGAGCGGGATTTACCTCTATTCCTCTGTTTGATATAAGGAAACCCAAAAATTTACCTAATTGCACTCCAAAAGCACATTTCTCTGGATTTAACTTCATATTATACNAAAGGAAGTTTTTTTTTTCTCATATGAGGGATTCATTTAATCTAATTATAACCATAATATGCATCTAAGAAGCTCAATAATTCATGACCTGTTGTGGCATCAATCATTTGATCTATATGTGGCAAGGAGAATGAATCTTTGGGGCATGCCTTATTTAAGTCAGTATAATCTACGCATACTCTCTACTTGCCATTCTTTTTAGGTACTACCACAGTATTTTCTAGCCAGTTAGGGTACGTTACCTCTCATATCGAACCAATCTTCAAGAGTTTCTGTACCTCTTCGTCGATCACTTGGTTCTTGAATGGTCCTTGCTTTCTTTTCTTCTGATTAACAGGTATGAAGGATAGATCTTCATTTAGTTTGTGAGTCATCACTTCTGGTGGGATGCCTGTCATATCTGAGTGGGACCACACAAAGCAGTCTGTGTTAGCCTTTAAATAATCAATTAACTTACCTCTTCGAGCGGGGCCTAGCCTCGTGCCTATATACACTTTCTGCTCAGGCTTTTGTTCAGATAATGGAACAACTTTGAGCTCCTCCGTAGTTATTTTGATGTGCTCATCTTTCTCCGGTTCACAAATGACGTCAGGTCTGGAATCTGCATCTGTGTGGTATAGTACACTTTCTGTGGTAACTTGATTCTCCTTCTCGTAAGTATTTTCTTTCGTACCTGTTTCAGCAATAATACCTTCCGTACCTATTTGGGAAGTAATTTCTTCCATGCCCGTTTGGGCGGTGTTACCTGCTTGGGAGATTCCCTTATCTCGTAATTCTTCTGCCTCTATTTTCTTGTTGTAGTGTACCACAGAGTTTATATTTCTTGCGGTCTGCTGATCGCCTTTGATTTGTTGAATCCCCCATTCAGAGGGGAATTTAATTACCTGATGCAACGTGGAGGGTATCGCTTTCATGTCGTGGATCCATGGCCTTCCAATGATCACGTTATAAGCCATGTCAGTATCGATGACTTGGAACCTGGCACTTTTGATCACCCCCTCAGCATAAGTGCTAAGCTCAATTTCTCCTTTTGTTATAACCGTAGAGTTATCAAACCCTGATATGGCTCGTGCTTTTGGGATTACTTGATTCCCCAGTAGCATTTCTTCCACGACACATAGCAAAATGATATTGACTGAACTGTCTGGATCAATCAACACTTTTTTTACGTTAGTCTCGTGAATAAGTAAAGATATTACCAGAGCATCATTGTGCGGAAGCATTAATCCGTCGATATCTACATCATCGAAGGTTATATCGTCTTCTTCCATATTTTCACGAGCCCGTTTCCCATGTGTAATTGTGAACTTTTTGGTAGTTTTGCAAATCACTCTGTTTACTTCTTCACCTTCGTGTATCACATTGACGGTTCATTTTGGAGAAAGAGGATTTGGGGGCTCCTGTTTGTTCCTCATATATGTTTGTTTACCTTTATCACTAAAAAATTCTGTTAAAATCCCTGTTTCAATAAATTTTCTACTTCACCTTGTAAAAATCTGCAATCCGCAGTTTTGTGCCCATGATCGTTGTGGAATTCACACCAGTGATCTGGGTTCCTTCTACTTGGATTTGACCGCATCTCTTTGGGCCACTTAACCTTGTCTCCCATGTTCCTCAATATTGAGACAAGTTCAGTAATACTTATATTAAAGGTATGATCCCCAATTTGAGTATTACCTCTAGGTCGCTCATCTCGATCTTTTCTGGATCTAGATGAGGATGAGACTACATCTCTTCCTTGTGATCTATAGTCCGACCTAGTATTTTCGAACCTGGGGCGAATATCGCGTCCCGAAGGTCCTAAGTAAGGATCATACCTATTTTTACCTGATCTTCTATCTGATTCTAGACGTCTGGATCTGGAATGATCTTCATCTCTCGAACGGGCAATGATATCTTCTTCTATTATGAGTTTAGTACTGTACCTGTTATATACATCATTCCATGTTGTAGCGGGGAATTCTCTTAGAATTTCCTTATGTCGTCTCGTGTCTTATGAGCTTTTATCGTTTAGGTTGCTTGCAAATGCCATGGCTGCCCAATCAGGCACCCTGGGTAACTGCATTCTTTCTCGTTGAAACCTGTCTACAAACTCACGGAGTAGTTCCGTGTCTCCTTATTTTATTTTGAATATGTCTTCTATTCTCTTCTCAACTTTTTGTGCACCAGAGTGTGCTTTTATAAACGAATCTGCAAGCTCAGCAAAAGAGGCAATATAATTTTCAAGGAGAAGAGAATACCAGGTTAGGGCCCCTTTGGTAAGTGTTTCCCCAAAGTTTTTGACAAGGAATGATTCAATTTCTTATTTTGTTAAGTCGTTGCCTTTTACCCCAGTAGTTAAAGCAGTCACATGGTCACGTCGGTCAGTTGTTCCATCATATTCGGGAACGTCAAGCATTTTAAACTTCTTGGGTATAGGCAAGGGTGTCGCACTTGGCTTCCAAGGTTGTTGAGAATATCTATCAACATCAATGCCTTTGATGATAGGTGGTACTCCAGGAATTTGTTCGATGCGATCGTTCTGCTCCTTCATCTGTTTCTGCATGGTTAGCAGTAAATTTTGTAATTCTGAGTTATTAGATATACCTGGTCTCGTTTCGAGAGATTCATTAGGAGTATCTCCTCTTCCTGAGTTTGCCAACCCAGATTGAGGATTTTCCATGGTGATGGTATTATTGGGGGATGGCGTCGGCGGTGTAGGTAACGCTGCCGGTAATTCTCTCGCAAATTCTTGCAAAGCTTAGCTCACATACTCTGCAATCATTTGCTTTACACGATCTTGTTCCACAGTTTGATCATTATCACCATTGTTGTTATTGGATCTTTTTGGGGATTGTTCCCTTGAACCACGTGGGGTTCCTGAAGGCGATGGAACTGGGGTTCCACTCATTTGCTGGTTGTTGTCTTTGGAGTTTGACATAGTTCAGAGGATATCACTTGAAAAGCAAACAAAGATTATCAGATTCCCGGTAACGGAACCAATTTGTTTAACCAAAGAATTAGACCCTTTGATTAAAGCTTATGTTTAAGATGAATACGGGTTACTGATAATCAGGGAAATGGAGAAAAATGAATAATAGACAATATTACAGAAATATAGAAAAGCGAAGTCAATTATATTCGAGAATTAGATGCCTTTACAAGTTGTATTCCCCTCCCTTATATAGGAGATTCTTATAACGTACAACTCTTGCTATTGTTTCTCATTAATGACTAATTATGACCTTAATGAGGGATTATAAAGGATAATGGTAATTGGGGTACGGTTACATAACGTTCGAGTAATCAATTGTGGGTCTTTGAATCTACCCGTAGCTTTGTCTAGATTCATTCTGACCGTGCCTTTCTCCTATTTTGATCAAATTGAGTTTCCCGTGGCTGATAAGCTCAAGGGTTTACTGAACCGTGCCTCTTTGTACCTTACCTCTTCAAAGGATCACATCCAGCTGCCGCGTTTTCCTAGTCCACATGACTGGCTGAGTTGTCAAAAGCTGTCTTACGTGTGAAACTCTTTTTTACCAATACAAGAGTGCATTCAGAATGTCATTCGGAGGTCCGGAGTAGATATAGGCTTGAATTGGTGAAATTGAATTTTTGACGATTTCCGGTTGGCAGTGGAAAATTAGCTATCGGGGTCGGAATGGAATTTTGGAAGTTCGGATAGGTCCGTAGAGTCATTTGGGATGTGTGTGCAAATTTTTAGGTCATTCAGACGTAGTTTGGTTGGTTTCAGCATCGTTGGCAAATTTCGGAAGTTTAGAAATCCTTAGGCTTGGATTATGGATTGATTTGGTGTTTGGTATTATGTTGGGTGTTATGAGGGTTTGACTAAGTTCGGGTGATCATATATGACTTGTGGGTACCATTGGTTGAGGTCCGGAGGGCCTCGGGATGAGTTTGAATGGTTGACAGATGAGTTTTTGGCACTAGAGTGTGCTGGTGTGATTCTGTTATGTGATTCCGCAGATGCAGACGGGTGGCCACCGGTGCGGTCACCACATATGTGGATTAATCATCGCAGGTGAGGTGTTTGTGCTGGTTGAGGTTCATCGCAGATGCAGAGATGTTACCGCACCTGCGAGCCAAAAGGTGCGGCTGTTTGGACGCAGGTGCAGACAAAGGGAAAATTAATGAGAACCGTAGATGCGTACCTGGGACCGCAAGTGAGATAAAGAGGCCGCATATGCGGCAAGCGCTGGGCAGGTCATATAAATAGATGTCCTTGCAAATTTTTGGCTTATTTCATCAATTTTTCATGCGGGTTGGAGCTTGTGGCAGCAATTTGAAGAGAGAATCCAAGGGAATTTCGTGGAGGTAAGATTCTTGGACCTAAAACTCATTTCTATGGTGTTATTTGACTGATTAAACATGAAATTTATGGAAATTAGTGGTTAAATATGGGGGTTTAGGGCTTGAAATTGAAGAGTTCAAATTGGGGATTTGAGGGGCCATTTGAGGCCCGATTTTGATGATTTTGATATGTATAGACTCGTGAGATCGTAAGGATTCTAGTTTTGTGATTTTTATTGGAATCCGAGTCATGGGCTTGAGGGTCGGGTTTGGCCAATTTCGGGATTTTTTTAATGTAAATTGATTATTTTCGAGTGGGCTTTGTTCCTTTGGCATATTTTGATGATATGAATCTGTTTTTGAATAGATTCGAGGTGTGTTGAGGCCGAGCCGAGTGGCAAGGGCATCACGGAGTAGATTTTCATCCGGTTTGAGGTAAGTAACGATTGTAAATCTGGACCTGAGGGTATGAAATCCCGAACTTCGCACTATATCACTATTTTGGAGTGGCACACATGCTAGATGACGAGTGTGTGTCGTACACTATTGGGGGAATGTGACTTGGTCCGTCTCGTAGCAAGTATTAAGTTGCGTATCTTATTATAAATCATGTGATATTTCATGTTTCAAAGATTATTACTATGTTTTGGGCGGAATGCCGTATTTGGGCCTTGTGCCAAGTGTTTGGACCCCTTAGGGGATTTTTACTACTATCTCCTCACAGTGTTAATTTGAAAGTTATACTCAGTAATCAGTTTTCCTGTTTACTGTTTAATTGAGTTTCATTACTCCACTTTGATGCATATGAAATATGTTTTGGGACGAGTTCCCTGTTTTTACTGAAATACCCGAGTGGCTTGTGAGGTTTATGACTGAGTGAGTCCGAGGGCCTAATTTGTGAGGATATGATATGGGATCGGGCTGCATGCCGCAGCAGCCGAGTGCCAGAGTGATTGATGCCATGATTTGGCTTGTTATAGCACTTGGGCTGAAAGAGATGCTCCAGAGTCTGTACACACCCCCAGTGAGCGCAGGTACCTACTGAGTGCGAGTGCCGAGTGATGAGTGGTTGGGAGACATGAGTGACTGTGAGGTTGCCCGAGGGGCTAATTTTAAGTGACTGTGAGGCATGCTGAGTGACTGTTTCCGAGTGATGTTACGCCCGAGGGCAGTTTATGAGATATGTTTTGGCCCGAGAGGCTATTGATGATTCTGGCATTTTTACACTAAATTCTTCTTGAATTTCTATGGAAACCATTGAAAAGTACAAATTTCAAAGGATTTTTGCTGAAATCGGTTTGTAAGCATTATGAATTGTCATGCCTACGATTGTGAAAGAGGAACCGTAACTGTTGTGGATTTTGATTTGTATTTATGTGTTTCGTATTTCTTAAATCTTTATTTATATTTGTTACTTACTGAGTTTGCGTACTAACGTTACTCCCTGCACATTTTGTGCAGATTCAGGTGCCAGGTTCGAGTGAGTTTTGATTCATCCTCATTGGAACATTTACCGGAGATTGTGAGGTTGTTGCACGACGTTCGCAGCCCCACCCTTCTCCTTCCTATTTTGTCGTTATTTACATTTCCTAGACTTGTTGTATTAAGGAAATCGTGTCAGATTCTGTGTTCCATTTAGTTGCTCATGACTGTTTTGGGATATTATTTAGATGTTTTCCTTTGATCATCCATACCTGTGAAATATTAAAAGTGGAAAGTTTTATGATAAATTGCGTTATTGAATTAAATGAAAAGTCCCGTATGTTATGCTCAGTTAATTAGCTAGCCTAGTATCACGATAGGCGTCATCACAGCTAGTTTAGATTTGGGGTCGTGACAATATATGTCCGACTACAATCATTAAAACAATATATATATTTCTAGATACTTAGAATATTAGTTCAAGCAAAATAGTATGCCTTCTCTTACAAAACCGAGAAGAAAATAAAGCCAACGTCATTCACTGTGATACTTTTACCTAGTTAAATCATCAAGAGTTTTTTTAAAAGAAGCATTATCAGATTAGTAAGTAAATTTTGATAAGATAAATTTACGACAACCCCAAAATAAGAAGTCATAGGCAAAAAATCGAAATAATGAAGAACTAAATTCTGGAGATAGAGAAAGAAATTATCACAAGGCTAATTTTATTACCAGGTACTTTCTTTGAACATAGGTTACTTCAATGCATTCTATACTTTGAGCTTGGTAGCATTAGTCAAATGTTGAACAATACTGATTATTTCTTTTTGACGTGTAAATAAAAGAAATAAAATATAGGTATCTTATATTGAAACTCTTTTAGGAACAAACTATATCTTTTTTAAGGTAGTAATGTATGCCTTTCATTTCTTCATCATTATTTCTCCACACAAAAGAATTAGGATGTCCATAAATGTGGGCAAACCATAACTTTCAACTTAAAACAAGTCATAGCAAAATCATAAAATAAATTAGTAAATACTTCAGATAGCTAGTCCAACAAGAGAATCGGACTAATTTTTTGATTTTCCATCAAAGTTGGGTAAAAGATATTGACCGATTTATACAAAATGATAAACCGGAAACTTTTATGTGAAAATATGAGAAATAGTAATTTCTAGAGTTAAAATTTGATTTTAATTGACGTGGGTTAAAGTTTTTAGTATACGGACTCAGATCTGTGTTCCAACGATCCCGGAAGGTCCGCAGTAAAATATGTGACTTGGGCGTATGCCCGAAATTGGATTCCGAGGCCCCTAGCCTTAGAAATTAATTTTTGAAAGAAATTATTTTGCTGGATTTTTAATGAAATGAAGAAATGAATTAATATTTGAAATCATTGGTATCGGGCCCGTATTTTGGTTCCGGAGTCCGGTACAAGTTTGTTATGATGTTTAAGCCTTTTCTGTGAAATTTGGCGAGAATCGAAATTTGTTTGACGTGATTCGGAACAACCGATTGAGAAATAGTGAAAGTTAAGTGTTCTTGAGAAAAATGATGAGTTTT
Organism: Nicotiana knightiana; assembly: GCA_005239525.1. Taxonomy (NCBI): domain Eukaryota; kingdom Viridiplantae; phylum Streptophyta; class Magnoliopsida; order Solanales; family Solanaceae; genus Nicotiana; species Nicotiana knightiana. The sequence continues at coordinate 125,872 of ML436448.1, forward strand.
GAAGCTAAATTCATAGTTTTAGATGTTATTTTCATGATTTTATCGCACGAGCAAGTCCGTATGATATTTTTAGACTTGCGTGCATGTATGTTTTAGAGCCTTGAGGGCTCGGGTGAGTTTCGGGTAGGCTTCGGGATGTTTTAAACTTGTAAAATCTGGTGTCATAGCTGTGCTGGTGTGACCGCAGGTGCAGACCCTTCTGCGCAGGTGCGACCAAGCCCGGGCTCCCCTACGTTCGCAGGTGCGCGACCACAGAAGCAGTAATGCAACCGCAGATGCGACCCAAGCTGCCTAGCTCTTTTTTTGCAGAAGCGGAAGCTCTCCCGCACGTGCGCAAGCGCAGGTGCGACCCAAGCACCACAGGTGCGAGGGTCGGCAGTGAGTTCATATAAATTAGAACTCCAGCCTTTTTCTTCTTATTTTTCACAAGGGTAGAAGACCTAAGGCGATTTTCTCAAGGTTTTTTCTTCCAAAATCATAGGTAAGTATTCATTAACTCTTCTCTTTCTATTACCCAATATTTTTCATCACTTTTCAATCCAAATTCAAGAATTTTCATGGTAAAAATTGAGGGTTTGGGTAGAATTAGGGAATATTGTAAAAATCGAATTTTGACCTCGAATTGGGGTCGTATTTAGAAACTAATTGCATATTCGGGCTCGGGGGTGAATGGGTAAACATAATTTGGTCCGAATACGAGTTTGGACCAAGTGGGCCCAGGGGTCGGGTTTTATCTTTTTTTGAGAAAACTTAGGAAAATCATAAATTTTCAGTAAAGTTACTTCCTTTAGCCTTAATTAATGATATCAAACTAATTATGATTAGATTCGAGTGTGTTGTAGGTGAATTCGAAAGGAAAAGTTGTAATAGAGCAGTGAATGGCCTGCGAATTTGAGGTAAGTACTTGGTTTAACCTTGACTTGAGCGAATAGGAATCCTCAATTTAATTGCTATGTGAAATTACATGCGCGTGGGGTATAGGTGAAGTGAAGAATATCTATGCACCCCCAAATTATCTACTTAACATGATCCCTTTCCCCGTTTTTAATTATTTGCTTCCGGGCTTAATTGTTTCATGATTATTGATGTTTATATGTCGATTTGGATTCGTTAACTTATTGTTAAGTATTGGTTCAAGTATTTTGGAAGTGTTGGTTTTTCTCTTGGTTTTGTTATGTTACATAAGGACTGAGATGGATGTTAGTGTTACGATATGTATATAATTTTCGGTTGGTTTCATTGTGAAATGATAATTGATGAAGTTTATGAGTTTTACAGCTTCTGTTTACAATTGTTGATACAAAAATGTTGTGAAAGGCTTGGCCTGAATTGTGAAAGTTTTCGTAAATGAACTGATATGATATGTCTGGTGGGAGCGGGTTGCACGCCATAACAAGGAGTGATAAGGGTGGACAGGTGGTATCGGGTTGCACGCCGCAACATGAGAAATAAGGGTGATATATATATATAGGGAGGAGCAATAAGGGTGGACAGGTGGGAGTGGGTTGCGCACCGCAACAAGGAGCGATAAGGGAGAATAATTATGTTTTACTGATTTTCAAAAATAAGGATTTGGAAAAACTCCGGTTTTGTTAAAAAGGTTTTCATACTCTGATTTTTACTGTGATTTAAATCGAAACTTGGAAAATTTGAGGAGTTGATTATAGCTGATATCTGAAAAGAATTATCCGAGTTATTTTTATTTACTGTTGCAAGTTACTGGTTATTTAGTTTAATATTATTATTATTATTTCTTTCTTGCTTTATTATATATTGTTCACATGTTATATTATTAATGCCCCGCCATAGACTCGTCACTACTTCGTCGAGGTTAGGCTCGACACTTACTCAGTACATAGGGTCGGTTATACTGATACTATATTCTGCACTCTTTTGTGCAGATCCAGGTACCGGCCAGAGTTAGGAGATTTCATTAGCTAATATCATCGTTCGGAGACACAAGGTAGATCTGCTGGCGTCCGCAGATACCTGGAGTTTTCTCTTAATTTTATAGACACTGTTTTATTTCATTCAAAATAGATACATAATTCATTCAACCATTATTTGTAGTATTCTTAGTGGTTCGTGAATTATGACACCAGACCCTGGGGTAGTCTTATAGTTATATATTTAGTTCGTGGTTCGGCTTATTTATTCGTTTATTATTTTATTTGTGAATTTATGCATTGGAATTAATATATTTAGTTTATTTCTGAATTGTCCTGTTACAATTAAATAGACTTTAATAGAAATTGATTAATTAATTTCTGACATTGGCTTGCCTAGCAAGTGTGGTGTTAGATGCCATCACGATCCCGTGGGTTGGGAATTTGGGTCGTGACAAGTTGGTATCAGGGCACTAGGTCGCATAGGTCTCACAATTCACGAACAACCTTGATAGGGTCTGAAGGATCGGTACGGAGACATTTGTACTTATCTCTCAGAGGCTATGAAGTTAGCAACAAACTCAGTTTTATTACTACTCTGCCGTGCGATTCTTGGTATTTCAAATACTGGAACTCTTCAACTCTCTCGCAGATGGCAAGAACACGTTCTTCTTCTTCCGCTGACCAACAATCCGGTCTTCCAGCAGCACCAACTCCCATTAGGGGCAGAGGCCGAGGCCACGTCAGAGGCCGAGGCAGGGGCAGGACTTAGCTCGTTGCTCATACTTTAGCCCCAGCTGCAGAGCCCCAGATTGAGATTGATAGGGGAGGGGGGGGGGGCTCCAGCTCAGACCGTTCCAGCTAGACCAGCTCAGGTCCTAGAGGGGTTTATTGCTACCCCGGTACTTCAGGATGCTTTGATCCGATTAGTGTGCCTTATGGAGAGTGTAGCCCAGACTGGCGCACTCCTTGTTGCAGTAGCCGCATCTCAGGCTGGAGGAGGGGTCCAGACTCCTGTTACCCACACTCCTGATCAGATTACTCCTCAGATCTAGACCCTAGCAGCCAACCCAGTTGGGGTAGTTCAGACAGTTGCTCCAACCCCAATTGCTGAGGGGCAGCTATGACTTCCGATGCTTTGTGGAGATTGGACATGTTCATAAAGCTTTTCCCTGTTCACTTCAGTGGTTCTACTTCAGAGGATCCTCAGGAATATCTAGACAACTGTCATGAGGTTCTCGTAATATGGGTATTTTGGAGACCAATGGGGTCGACTTCGTCGTATTTCAGATGGTTCTTCCAAGAAATGGTGGAGGGATTATTTGTTGACTAAATCAGCTGGGTCACCTTCTCTGACTTGGGATAAGTTTTCTCACCTCTTTTTGGAGAAGTTTTTTTCTATCACTACTAGAGAAGAGAAGCTTCGTCAGTTTGAGCATCTTCAGCAGGGCGGCATGACAGTTACCCAGTATGAGAATCGTTTTGTGGATTTGGCTCGGCATGCTATTCTTCTATTTCCCACAGAGAGAGAGAGGGTTAGGAGATTTATTGAGGGCCTTGCCCATCCCATCAGGTTGCAGATGGCTAAGGAGACATGGACTGAGATTTCATTTCAGGATGCGGCCAATGTGGCTAGGAGAGTTGAGATGGTTCTTGGACTGGGAGGTCAGGAGTCAAACAAGAGACCTCTCCATTCCGGTAGATTCAGCGGTGCCTCGTCTGGAGGCGGAGATACTCAGGGTAGAGGCTATTCTTCCAGGCCATTTAATCCAACACTTCAGACGTCTCATGGTGCCTCAGGTGGTCGTGGCTCTTACTTGCCTTATTCTGATCAGTCAGCCCCTATAGAGCACCTCCTCTTCAGAGTTATTATCGTGGTCAGACGGTTCGTCAGGGTCAGCCTCAGTATGAGGATGGGTGTTATGGGTGTGGTGAGTATGGGTACATTCGGAGATCTTGTCCTAAACTTTTGGGTAATCAGCCTCGGTACCAGAATTCTCGTGCTTTAGTTCTCGCACCATCTACAGCACCACCTGCCCAGCCAGCCAGGGGTAGGGGTCATGTAGTCAGAGGTAGAGGTCAGAATGTTAGAGGTGGAGGTCAGCATGATAGAGGTGGAGGCCAGCCCGCTAGAGGTGGCCACCAGCCTGTTAGAGGTGGAGGACCACCTATCAAGAGTCCTCCCGGTGACGCAGTTTAGGGTGGTGGGGCTCATCCTCAATTATATGCATTTCTAGCTAGACTCGAGGGGAGTCCTCCGATGCAGTTATCACAGGTACCATTTCAGTTTGTAATAAAGATGCTTCAGTTTTGTTTGATCCGGGGTATAATTATTCTTATGTGTCATCCTATTTTGCCGCGTATTAGTTGTGCCCCGTGATTCTTTGAGTGTCCCTGTTTATGTGTCTACGTCGGTGGGGGATGCTATTGTTGTAGATCGTGTATATCGTTCGTGCATAGTCATTATTGAGGGTCTTGAAACTAGTGTAGACCTGTTGCTTCTTGACATGGTCGATTTTGATGTCATATTGGACATGGATTGGTTTTCACCTTATTATGCCATCTTGGACTGTCACACCAAGATAATTACTTTAGATTTGCCGCAATTGCCTCAGTTAGAATGGAAAGGGACTCCTGGTCATTCTCCCAGCAGAGTGATTTCTTATGCCAAGGCTCGTCGCATGGTTGAAAAGGGATGTTTGGCTTATTTGGCTCATATCCGTGATTCTGATGTCTAGGTTTCTTCAATAGAGTCGGTGCCTATTGTTCGGGAGTTTTGCCGAAGTGTTTCCTGCAGACTTGCCAGGGATGCCACCTGAAAAGGATATCAAATTTTGTATTGATGTTGCTCCGGGCACTCAGCCCATTTCTATTCCTCCATATCGGATGGCCCCACCAGAATTGAAAGAATTGAAAGAACTGTTGCAGGACCTGCTTGATAAGGGTTTCGTCAGGCCTAGTGTCTCTCCCTGGGGTGCACCGATTTTGTTCGTAAAGAAGAAGGATGGATCAATGAGAATGTGTATAGATTACCGGCAATTGAATAAAGTTACTATCAAAAATAAGTATCCATTGCCGAGAATTGATGATTTATTTGATCAGCTTCAGGGTGCCAATGTGTTTCCGAAAATTTATCTGTGATCGGGCTACCATCAGTTCAAGATTAGGGCGTCCGATGTTCCTAAAACAGCCTTTTGGAAAAGGTATGGGCACTATGAATATTTGGTGATGTCTTTTAGCTTGACGAATGCCGAACATCCTTTATGGATTTGATGAATCAAATTTTCAAGCCTTAGCTGGATTCCTTCGTAATTGTGTTCATTGATGATATTCTTATATACTCTCGCAGTCGGGAGGAGCATGAGCAGCACCTCCGTATAACACTCCAGACTTTGAGGGATAATCAGTTGTATGCAAAAATTTTAAAGTGTGAATTCTGGTTAGATTCAGTAGCTTTCTTGGGTCACATCGTATCATCAGAGGGTATTCAGGTAGATTCTAAGAAGATAGAGGCAGTCAAGAACTGGCCTAGACCAACTTCAACCACGGAAATCAGGAGCTTCTTAGGTTTGGCGGAATATTACCGTTGTTTTGTGGAGGGGTTCTCGTCTATAGCAGCCCCGATGACGAGATTGACTCAGAAGGGTGCCCCATTTAAATGGTCGGATGAGCGTGAGTCGAGCTTTCAGAAGCTCAAGACAGCCTTGACTTCAACAGCGATATTGGTGTTACCCTCAGGTTCAGGATCTTTCACGATATATTTTGATGCTTCCCGTGATGGGTTGGGAGGGGTATTGATGCAAGAGGGCAGGGTGATAGCATATGCGTCTCGGCAGTTAAATATTCATGAGAAGAATTATCATGTCCATGACTTAGAGTTGGCAACCATTGTTCATGCGTTGAAAATATGTAGGCACTATCTTTATGGCGTTCCATGTGAGGTTTACACGAATCATCATAGCCTCCAGTACTTGTTCAAGTAAAAGGATCTTAATTTGAGACAGAGGAGATGGCTAGAGTTATTGAAAGATTACTACATCACTATATTGTATCATCCAGGAAAGGCCAATGTGGTGGCCGATGCATTGAGTAGGAAAGCAGTAAGTATGGGCAACCTTGCATGTATTCCAGTTGGTGAGAGACCGTTAGCTTCAGATATTCAAATGTTGGCTAATCAGTTCGTGAAGTTGGATATTTTGCCCAGCCATGTTCTAGCTTGTACAGTCGCTCGGTCTTCTTTATTTGAGCGTATCAAAGATCGGCAGGATGATGACCCGCATTTGATGGTCCTTAGGGACACAGTTCGGCACGGTGGTACCAAGAAGATTATAGTTGGAGATGATGGTAGTTTGAGGATGCAAGGTCATATATGTGGGCCTAATGTTGATGGCCTTCGTGAGTTGATTCTTGAAGAAGCTCACAGTTCTAAGTATTCTATTCACCCGGTGCTGCCAAGATGTACTAGGACTTGCGACAACACTACTAATGGCGAAGGATGAAAAAGGATATTGTTGCTTATGTGGCTCGTTGTTGGAATTTCCAACAGGTGAAATATGAGCATCAGAGACCCGGTGGTTTGCTTCAGCAGATAGACATTCCTGAGTGGAAGTGAGATCGTATCACTATAGACTTCGTTGTTGGACACCCACGGAATTAGAGGAAGTTCGATGCCGTTTGGGTTATTGTGGATAGGTTGACTAAATCAGCACATTTCATTCCAGTGGAAAATGCTTACACTTCGGAGCGGTTGGCAGAGATATATGTTCGAGAGATTGTTCGCCTTTACGGTGTGCCCGTGTCTATCATTTCTAATCGAGGTACGCGGTTCACCTCGCACTTTTGGAGGGAAGTTCAGCAAGAGTTGGGTACACGAGTTGAGTTGAGCACAACATTTCATCCTCAAACAGACGGATGGTCCGAGCGTACTATTCAAATTGGAGGATATGCTCCGTTCTTGTGTTATTGACTTTGGAGATTCTTGGATCAATTCTTGCCATTAGCGGAGTTTGCCTACAATTATAGTTATCATTCGAGCATTCAGATGGCTCCTTATGAGGCATTATATGGTAGATGGTGCATATTTCCAGTTGGATTGTTTGAGCCAGGAGAGGCTCAGTTATTGGATACATATTTAGTTCAAGAGGCCTTAGATAAGGTCGAGATTATTCCGGATCGGCTTAGTGCAGCCCAGTCTAGGCAAAAGAGTTACATCGGTCGTAAGGTTCGAGATGTGGCATTCATGGTTGGAGAGAGAGTATTACTTCGGGTATCACCCATGAAGGGTGTTATGAGATTTGAATAGAAGGGTAAGTTGAGCCCTAGGTATATCGGGTCGTTTGAGATTCTTGATAGAGTGGGGGAGGTAGCTTATAGACTTGTGTTGCTTCCAGGGTTATCCTCTGGTCATCTGGTATTTCATGTATCTATGCTCCGAAAATATCATGGTGACCCGTCCCACGTGTTAGATTTTAGCTCTGTCCAATTGGAAAAAGATTTGACTTATGAGGAGGAGCTGATAGCCATTTTAGACTGGCAGGTTCGTCACTTGAGGTCAAAGAGTTACCCTTCAGTTCGAGTGCAGTGGAAGGGTTAGCTTGTTGAGGCAGCTACTTGGGAGTCCGAGTCAGACATGCAGAGTAGATATCCCCACTTGTTTGCCAGTGCAGGTAATTTTCTATGTTGGTTCGAGGACGAACGTTTGTTTTAAAGGTGAAGATTGTGATGACCCAAAGGGTCATCTTATAAATGAAGACTCTGTTCCAGGCTATTAGCCTTAGAAAGACTAATTTTATTTACCTTGATTTACGTGCGTAGTCTGGACGTGAAACCGGAAAGCTTTTATGTGAAAATATGAGAAATAGTAATTTCTAGAGTTAAAATTTGGTTTTAGTTGACTTGTGTCAACATTTTTAGTAAATGGACCCGGATCTGTGTTCTGACGATCCGCAGTAAAATATAAGACTTGGGTGTATGCTCAGAATTGGATTCCGAGGTCCCTAGCCTTAGAAATTAATTTTTGAAAGAAATTATTTTGCTGGATTTTTAATGAAATGAAGAAATGAATTAATATTTGAAATCATTGGTATCAGGCACGTATTTTAGTTCCGGAGCCCGGTACAGGTTTGTTATGATGTTTAAGCCTTATCTGTGAAATTTGGTGAGAATCGGAATTTACTTGACGTGATTCGGTCATCCGGTTGAGAAATAGTGAAAGTTAAGTGTTCTTGAGAAAATAATGAGTTTTGAGGTTAAATTCATTGTTTTAGATGTCATGATTTGATTGCACGAGCAAGTCCGTATGATGTTTTTAGACTTGCGTGCATGTTTGGTTTAGAGCCCCGAGGGCTCGGGTGAGTTTCGAGTAGGCTTCAGGATGTTTTGAACTTGTAAAATCTGGTGTCATAGTTGTGCTGGTGTGCCCGCACCTGCGAGCCTTGAGCCGCAGATGCGAGCTCGTAGGTGCGACCAAGCCTGGGCTCCCCTACGTCCGCAGGTGCGGACCTTCTGCACAGGTGCGCGACCGCAGAACCGATAATGCAACCGCAGGTGCGGCCCAAGCTGCCCAGCTCTTTTTTCGCAGAAGCGGAAGCTCTCCTGCACGTGCGCAAGCGCAGGTGCGACCCAAGCACCGCAGGTGCGAGGGTCGGGCAGTGATTTCATATTAGTTAGAACTCAAACCTTTTTCTTCTTATTTTTCACAAGGGTAAAAGACCTAGGGCGATTTTCTCAAGGCTTTTTTCTTCCAAAATCATAGGTAAGTGTTCATTAACTCTTCTCTTTCAATTACCAATATTTTTCATCACTTTCCAATCCAAATTCAAGAATTTTTATGGTAAAAATTGAGGGTTTGGGTAGAATTAGGAAATTTCATAAAAAATGAATTTTGACCTCGAATAGCGGTCACATTTCGAAACTAATTGCATATTCGGGCTCGGGACTGAATGGGTAAACGTAATTTGGTCCGAATCTCGAGTTTGGACCAAACGGGCCTGGGGTCGGGTTAAACTTTTTCTGAGAAAACTTAGGAAAATCATAAAATTTTCAGTAAAGTTACTTCCTTTAGCCTTAATTAATGATATCAAGCTAATTATGATTAGATTCGAGTGTGTTGGAGGTGAATTCGAAAGGAAAAGTTGTAATTGAGCAGTGAGTGGCCTGCGAATTTGAGGTAAGTGCTTGGTTTAACCTCGACTTGAGGGAATAAGAATCCCCAATTTAATTGCTATGTGAAATTACATGTGTGTGGGGTATATGTGAGGTGACGAGTATCTATGCACCCCCAAACTATCTGCTTAACATGATCCCTTTCCCCGTTTCCAGTTATTCCTTCCAGACTTAATTATTTCATGATCGGTGATGTTTATATGTCGATTTGGATTCCTTAACTTATTGTTAAGTATTGTTTCAAGTATTTTGGATATATTGGTTGTTCTCTTGGTTTTGTTATGTTACATAAGGATTGAGCTGGATGTCAGTGTTACGATATGTATATAATTTTCGGTTGGTTTCGTTGTGAAATGATAATTAATGAAGTTTATGAGTTTTACAGCTTCTGTTTACAATTGTTGATACAAAAATATTGTGAAAAGCTTGGCCTGAATTGTGAAAGTTTTCGTAAATGAACTGATATGATCTGTCTGGTGGGAGTGGGTTGCACGCTGCAACAAGGAGTGATAAGGGTGGACAGGTGGGATCGGGTTGCACGCCGCAACAGGAGAAATAAGGGAGATATATATATATATATATATCTCATATATATATATATATATGGAGGAGCAATAAGGGTGGACAGGTGGGAGCGGGTTGTGCACCGCAACAAGGAGCGATAAGGAAGAATAATTATGTTTTACTGATTTTCAAAAATAAGGATTTGGGAAAACTCCGGTTTGGTTAAAAAGGTTTTCATACTCTGATTTTCACCGTTATTAAAATCGAAACTTGGAAAATTTGAGGAGTTGATTATAGCTGATATCTGAAAAGAATTATCCGAGTTGTTTTTATTTACTATTGCAAGTTACTGGTTATTTAGTTTATTATTATTATTATTATTTCTTTCTTGGTTTATTATATATTGTTCACAGGTTATATTTAATGCCCCCCCGTAGCCTCGTCACTACTCCGTCGAGGTTAGGCTCGGCACTTACTCAGTACATGGGGTCGGTTGTACTGATACTACACTCTACACTCTTTTGTGCAGATCCAGGTATCGGCCAGAGTTAGGAGATTTTAGTAGCTGATATCATTGTTCGGAGACACGAGGTAGATCTGCTAGCGTCCGCAGATTCCTGGAGTCTTCTCTTAAATTTATAGACACTGTTTTTTTTCATTCAAAACAGATACATAATTCTTTCAGCCATTATTTATAGTATTCTTAGTGGTTCGTGAATTGTGACACCAGACCCTGAGATAGTCTTATAGTTATATATTTAGTTCGTGATTCGGTTTATTTATTCGTTTATTATTTTATTCGTGAATTTATGCATTGGAATTAATAAATTTAGTTCATTTCTGAATTGTCATGTTACAATTAAATAGACTTTAATAGAAATTGATTTAATTTCTAACTTTCGCTTGCCTAGCAAGTGTGGTATTAGGCGCCATCGCAATCCCGTGGGTTGGAAATTTGGATCGTGACAGCTTAACCTCTACACATTATGATTGTAAAGACATAAAAATTGATACATTTCAATTTCACCAGCTTACATGCTTTTTCTTAAAATCACTATCATTCCAAGTTCATCTTAAAGATGCTTAAGACCAAGTTAAACTTGAAAATCGTAGACCAATACAACAAATAAAACTAATAATTAACTAAAGACTAAAGCTTTTTGTAAACCCATTATTTAACGTGCAATTTATGCCAAAAAGTTGGATTGGAGAGACAATTTTTCACTATTTTTCTAGCCTTTGGATAATTGGAATGTTGTTCAAAATTTTACTGCAAGAATATCTTTGCTGGCAACCCTGCCAAGATTTTGAAGTTGTATTATCTTACTTCCCTTTGAACTTTTCATTCGTATTCAAACAAACACATACAAAAAAAATCGTTATTTTTTTATTGTTTCCTTTATATTATCTTTCTTAAAACTCGGTTTCTCATCACTCTTCTAAGACATGTTTGAGATTGTACTGTAGACAATTCCTGGCACAATGCATCGGTAAGGTCATTTAAATTGATTTTTCGGGGTCAATACACAATTGACACTGAAGAACGCAAAATTTTGTTATTCTAATTTACAAAAGCTAAATCAACTGATAAGTTTGGTCATTCAAGAATATTTTTCAAACACATATACAGTAGAAAATTAATCTACTGTGTGGGAAGAGCGAGGGAAGAGCATATGAGCAAGGGAGCTTTTGGTAAAATGTAGGTTAATTACTCCGCAGCTGTCAAAAAAGTAATCCACGTGTTGATCTATTAATGCAAGGAGTCAGCTAATAAATTTGAAATGACCAAACTAGTAAATACTAAGCAAAATACCCTATTGCAGCTTCTTGCTTTTCCTCTTACTAGATAGTAATAATAATAGTGTATCTATATCTTTTAATATATTTACTGCCGTGCTATAGTAGCTTCTAAGGCAAAACATTCTGTAATAGAATTGTAATATATCGAAGTCTACCTTATAATATAGGACTTTGAAGGTTTTATAATTCCTTAGTAGTATAACAACTCAATATAGTCATCTCTGCAGGTAAATTTTAGTCTTTATATTACTATTAGAAAACACAAATATAATTTTGATGGATCAAAATAGTCCTAAAATATTGGACACAAGAATTCACTAGGAAATGATACAACTGAAATCATACATACGTTAAAATGAAGCCTGTTTCTTTTTGTACATATATATTTCTTAAACCAAAAACCTAAAAGAACGTTAGGCTATACTTAAAACTCAAAACCTAAAAGAACATTAGGGTGAAGACTTGCAGTAGAATATTGTCATTACGTTTTGGTTGCACTTCAATTCTAATAAATTTTACGTAAACTAGAATTTTGATACTACGCTTGGGACTTCAACTCTAACTTGATATTTGAAACCAAATATATCAGTAATTAATTTGATCGTATAAGGATATCGTTTGATTAAAGATGCACTTGATCACATATATAGTTGTAGAAGAGCACAAATTTAGATAACAATAGAAGATCTAAAGTATGTAACTACATCCCTAATAGCTCAATCAGAGGACTACTTCAAAAAATTTAACTCTAATTAAAGGTAAAAGGAATATAAATTTCACAAATAACAACTTAAATGGAGTACTACAACTCTCTTCTCCGTCTGGGCGAATCTACTATCGTCTATATAGCTTTCTCGGCAAACATATATTTTGTCCTTTTTTCTTGATATTAGATTTTTTTATGTAACTAACTTAATTTTATTAATCACCAAAGCAATCAATTACAAAGTCATAGCTAAGCTAACAAAGCTAGCTATCTAATTAGAAAGCAAAAAGAAAAACTCCTACTCCACTATTGGATCCTATCAGAAAACATAAGACTGTAGGTAAGATTTGATTCCCGGAGGTGCCCGAACACAACAAATATAGGTTATCTCCTTCGCAATGTTTTCACATTGTCTATTCCTTTGTTCAATTATTCGAAAGTTCCTCTCAATCCAAATGTGATGAACAACCTCTGCATAGACCAACTTGAGGATCAGTGCTTGTAGGGATTTCCCTCTTGAACACTTGATGACCCATTGACTGTAGTCACTCCAGTCTTTTGCAGCAGGTTCATGTATCTGTATCGAATGCCATACTTTAGTCCACATAGCTCTTGCATAACTACACTGACTTGGTTTCTTCTTGTTCTTGACACAAGGCACACTGTGTATTAACCTGTATACCATTTGTTCAACCTATCAGACGTCAGTAGCCTTCCATACATGAGCAACCACATTGTGACTTTTGCTTTTGGTCGTGCAATATTGTTAAACATGAGGCTTTTCCATTTAACTCTTGCATGATCACCAAGAAGATGAAAGTAGATTTGCCTGATTAGACTATGTTTGCTCAAATATCATATTCTCTAGGGAACCTCGAGCTTCAAAAATCTTCCTGACCATCCAGCATGCTTGTTGAGGTGCCGAGGTATAGTTGAATTGCAATTTTTTAATGTAGTAAGTATGAATCCATCTAGTCCATAACTTATCTTCATTGTGAGACAAATCCCAGCATACCTTAGTTATAGTTGCCTTGTTCCAGATTTGCAGATTGGTAAGCTTCAGCCCGCATCTAGCTTTGGGTAGACATATCTTATCTCAGGCTAGTAGAGCTTTCTTTGTGATCCCATTGGTGTCTAACCACAAATAGGATTTGCACTTAATCATCTTGGCAGGGATAATGAAAAGTTGTGCCAGAAAGCTTGTAACCCAAACAAAACGTTTTGAACTAACTGGACTCTACCAGCATATGAGAGTTTCCTTGCAGTCCATGAGGTAATTTTTTATGTCATTTTATCTATCAAAGGTTGCCACTGCATGATACTTAATTTCTTTGTGGATAGGTGTCACACCTTTTTTTTTTTTAAAAACAAACTTCACTAATTCTTAAAAATAATAAAAAGATTTTTGTAAAGCTCGAAAGGGTTTTCAATTTTGAAAGTGACAAAGGATTGTATTTTAAAAAGATTAACTCAGAGCCGCCACCTGGCATTTGATTTCGGTGTGCCAGGTCACCGTTTTTAAAAAAATGAAATTTTCGGGTAAGGAAGTTCATTTGACTTGGGGAGAAGGTGTTAGACATTCTCCGAGTCCCGTAACTAATACGGTTGCGTACATGATCAAGTTGGCTTTTAAGATATTCAGATCGAGGTAGAAAAACACAAAAAGAAAATAAACAATCAAAAGAGGCTTGAGGTCGTCCCCACCTAATAAAACAAAAATAAAAGTAAAAAAAATAAAATACTATTCTATACTTGCTCAAATGTTCCATCATTGGCCTTCGAAATATTTACAAAGTTCTTCGGGGCATTCCCCGAAATAAAATATATACAAATCCTTCGGGGCATTCCCCGGATAAATAAACTGAGGGACGACCTCTTACCTCAAATGAAAAGAAGAAAACCTAGAGTTTGCCTACCCTATAACGGCCTAAAACATGCTCCTAGCGATTAAAGCAATAAGCAAAATAAGATTGAGTTTCTTTCCATTTTTCGATATACAATTCCGCAACGGCTCACACGATGAGATAAATGGTATTCAGAACGAGCAAATGGACAAATTCCCAACTGAAATATTTCTCTTAATCACCTAGTGGCTCACTTTATTAAAATTCTCAATTCAAGTCATCATTAATCTACCAGGCACCTTTTCTTGTTTAAAAAATCTGACGTCAATAAACGTTTAATATACTAGTGTAAGACAAAATACACCATATGCACACAACTAGGTAAACTAAAAATCACGCAGAATTTCATTCTCCATCAAAACACACAAGGAAGAACACTAAAATCAATTAAGCATAAGGTTAAAAATGGTCCTTAGAAACAAAATCTGTCTGCGACTGTTTGAAAGATTTCAAATGCGAATGCACAAGATGGCGTACAAGGACTTGACCGAAATGTTGGAACATGGCCTTAGTGAGAAGATTTCTTTCCGATTAATAGAACTTCCCAGTTTATAGCTCTGATAAATGCAAGCTTCTTCTTAATAACAGAGAATTAAAGGGAATCGGCTACAAAGCTTTAAATTCAATAGGCCACTTGAGAATACAACAACTAGATCGAGTAGAAACCATAAACTCGCAAACCATGAGCGAAACCCGAACCAGTGGGTGTAATCAAACGGCGAACAGAAACTCAAAACCCCACAGTACTTCAGTTGGACTCCGTGAAGGAGAAACAAAACAAAACTGAGAAGGAAACCCAGATTTGCCAAGTCGGTTTTCAGCTAATTTGAGGTGTAACTCTTCTTCATATCTACGTGAGAGTGTGTGCGTTCAGCTACTGTGAGACTCATTGTATGTGAGGTTTATGCATGGTGGAAATAGAATCTACTAAAAGGTGAATGACTGTGGTTTTCAAACAAAAGTTTCAAACAAACTTTGGCATCACGAAATAAAATAAAAAAGGAAACAAAGTAACATTTCCCATTCACAGAACCATTTGTTTTCCTAATCAAATCGACTTAGGGGGTCATTGGGCGGCTCGTCTTTGGAATTGGGTGTGCCGTTTTTTGTTGCTGAAGAAGAAAATTGAAGGGCTGCTCTTGGAGTGTGAGAGATAGGGGTGGGGCCACGACTATGGTTTTCTGTGTGTTTTTTTTGGCTGTCCCCGGTCGTGTATTCTGGTTTGGGTGTCCTTTTGGCTAGGGAAGAAGAAGATAGATATTAGGATTTTTAGGGTAGTGGGTATGGGCTAAGGCTATTTTGGCCAAGGGATTAATGGGCTAAGTCCGAATTGGGCTAAAAAAGTATAATATATTTATAAAAGATAGGAATCACTCTTAATTAATTAACATATACTATTAAAATAAAATAAGATATTAAAAGCGAAACTATTTTTGTATTTTTCAAATGTTATAATAAAGTAAAAAGTATAAAAATAGGCTAAATCCATGGTAAATTAAAATGCTATAAATATAAATATACTAATTGACCTTAGACTAAAGATGAAAAAAATATTTTTTGTAATTTTATTTTTGTGATAAAATAAAGTAAAAAAGATATTAGGCCTAAACAAAGTATTTAAACGCTAATAAGTATGAAATTTCGGGGAGGGTCAAAAATTACGTGTCTACAGCTGCCCCTCTTTGACTGGAAACACAAAGAGTTTTCAGACAAAGAACGACTAGACAAGTTTTTTGACCCGACCCTTATTTAGAGAGACCTAAAACTAAAGAAATAAGAATGTGATCGAGCTCTATCTGAGCTACCTACATATCCTTGGCTATAAAGGAACCAGGCCACGTGTAGTTCAAAAGTGAGAAGAACAGAGGAGTTTACCGAGGTGGAGAGCCGAGTGAGGTTCCGTTCCGTCGAGGTCCCGGTCCGCGGCCCTGTTATTACATCAAAATCGAAAATGAAAAAGACTAACTAAACCTGTCAACTATGAGTTACAAGATTCCTATCTATAAGTCTTCTGAAGCTTGATCTTGAGTCTTGAATGGTCTTCATCCTGACTTTAGATTTGAACCTTGACGCTTGCTAGCCGCAGGTGCTACTTCATTCTTCTTCTTCTTCTTCTTCTTTTGTTATTTTTTTTCTTTTATTCTGGATTAATTCTACTTCTGTTGGTCATCTACTGTCGACTCTCATTCTTGCCGCGAGCTTCTGCTACTTTTAACCTGAATTGAATTTTGAAATGACTTCTCTCGTTCTCCAGGTGGGCGCCTACTACTGACTTGAACTTTGAAAAAACTTTGAAATAAATTCCCTCATTCTCCAGGTGGGTGCCTGCAATCAAAATAACAAAACAAACAAAATTTTCTGCCCCAGTTTGCACTTGGGAGATTTGTGAGTTGTTAGAAAAACTGTAAACCACTTATGCTACTGATGCAATGATAATATTAAACTAAAGACTCGATTAGGATGTGCATCTCCTATGAGCAAAACCAAAAATGTTTGACTAGCAAGTGCGCGTGCTAAGATTAAAACCTGAATGACTCAAACTAGGAAGTGCGTCTCCTAGGGAGAAAACTTCAATGACTTAAACTAGGAAGTGCGTATCCTAGAACAAAAACATAACCTGCATGACCCAGACTAGGAAGTGCGTCTCGTAGGGACGAAACTTAAATGACTCACACGAGGAAGTGCATCTCATAAGAATGAACTTAAATTAACCAAACTAGGAAGTGCGTCTCCTAGGGATGAAATCTCAATTTAGGAAGTGTGTCTCCTAAACAAAATATGACTTGAAAGACCCAGACTAGGAAGTGCGTCTCCTAGGGGTAAAACTTAAATGACTCAAATTAGGAAGTGCGTCTCCTAGGAACAAAAACATAGCCTGAATGACCCGGACTAGGAAGTGCGTCTCTTAGGGGCGAAACTTAAATAACTCAGAGTAGGAAGTGCGTCTCCTAGGAATGAACTTAAATTAACCAAACTAGGAAGTACGTCTCCTAGGGATGAAATCTCAATATAGGAAGTGTGTCTCCTAAACAAAATATGATTTGAAAGACCAAGACTAGGAAGTGTGTCTCCTAGGGGTAAAACTTCAATGACTCAAACTAGGAAGTGCGTCTCCTAGGAACAAAAACATAACCTGAATGACCCGGACTAGGAAGTGCGTCTCCTAGGGATGATCTCAATTTAGGAAGTGTGTCTCCTAAACAAAATATGATTTTAAAGACCAAGACTAGGAAGTGTGTCTCCTAGGGGTAAAACTTCAATGACTCAAACTAGGAAGTGCGTCTCCTAGGAACAAAAACATAACCTGAATGACCCGGACTAGGAAGTGCGTCTCCTAGGGGCGAAACTTAAATAACTCACAGTAGGAAGTGTGTCTCCTAGGGATGAACTTAAATTAACCAAACTAGGAAGTGCGTCTCCTAGGGATGATCTCAATTTAGGAAGTGTGTCTCCTAAACAAAATATGACTTGAAAGACCCAAACTAGGAAGTGCGTCTCCTAGGGGTAATTACTTAGATTAGGAAGTGCGTCTCCTAAAACAAAATATAACCATAAAAGACCTAGTCTAGGATGTGCATCTCCTAGGGGTGAAACTTAAATGAACCAAGCTAGGAAGTGCGTCTCCTAGAACAAAAACATAACATGAATGACCAAGGCTAGGAAGTGCGTCTCCTAGGGGTGAACTCAAACGACTCAAACTAGAAAGGGTGAAACTTAAATGAACCAAGCTAGGAAGTGCGTCTCCTATAACATGAATGACCCAGACTAGGAAGTGTGTCTCCTACGGGTGAACTCAAACGACTCAAACTAGGAAGTGCATCTCCTAGGGATGAAATTTAAATGACCAAAAACTAGGAAGAGCGTCTCCTAGGGGTGAAATTTCGATTTAGGAAGTGCATCTCCTAAACAAAAATGTATTTGAAAGACCATACTAGGAAGTTCATCTCCTAGGGGCGATGTGTGATCTTCTCAATAACCTTTGTATAAGCAGAATTGGGGCGTTACACCTGAAAAATTCAAGCTTTGATGTGAACGTAGCCTTCATCTCTGTTTCAGACAAAGAAAAACTTGTGAGTTTAAACATGGTGGTTAGTTTGTGGCCTTAACCTTGAGGGATTTTGCTCCTTCACTTGCCATGATAACTTTGATTTCCATTTGGAAGACCTTGCTTGTTATTGGTTAACCACTTTCTCTGTCAACCCTTATCAATGAAAACACCTCTGATCCGTTCAAGCCCAGTACCTTATACCCGATGTATTGCTCATGAATTGACATTTACCAAACTTTTGCATTTCACATGAATCCCAAAGCACGTCGATCATTATCAAATCAATGGGCATATTGTTCTTTCCTGAATTATGCCGCTTTGATGCGCTAGCCAGATGCCGCTCTGTGCAATTGGAAAGCTGGTAGAAAACTTTGAAGTCATTTCTTACTTGTTCTGACCGAATGGACCCAAAAAGAGAGTTGAAAAAATCAAGAGGAACAGAGTAGGGGACAATGGAAAGAGATGATATCAAACAAGAAAATTACCAAGTAGAAACTTATCACATATGGACACCATCTCTAATGACTATGACATGCATTTTTGGATTGAGCAGCCTAATCTGTCAAGCAAGTCTAATGTTCTACTCTTGTTATACCTCTGTGCCATGAAACTGGGCTTCAATGCTCCGATCATCCTATCTGATTCACGATCCTTATTCGACTTGTAGTGCCCGAAGGGTTTTCACCATCAAGCCTCTCTCATTTTGCTCTTTCTCTCAACTCACCATCGCCTTATGGTTCTCCTAAGAGTTTTCACCAATAAGACTCTCTCATTTTATCATTTTCTCTCTTTGTGCTGAGAACAAGGTATTACCCATGATTCAAGAAAATCATACTTTCACCATAAACTTGCTTTGGCATCCTCAAATATTGGTCGGAAGGTCTTTCTTTGGACCGTAATATAGGCTTTTGGACAGGGTTGGAAAGAAAGGGTGGCATGAAGGCTCAAAATAATTTATGATGAAAGGGTTCAAAATTACAACTTTTGAAATAAGATCTTTTGGCAAAAATTAAAACTTCTGCCCCAGTTTCTTGGTCTGGGGAATTTTTTTTATTGTTTTAATGGGACCGAACCTTAGAGTAAGGCTGCCTAAGTATCCTTAACAGGAATCAGGTCGAACGTAGTTCCAACCTGACCTGACTTTCTTTTCTTTTTTGTTTTTCATTTTTTTTCATTTTTTTTCTTTTCTCTTTTTTTTCTTTTCCTTTTTTTTTCTCTTTTTTTTCTTATTTTTTCTCTTTTTCTTTTTCTTTTCTAGTTCCTAACTTTACTTCTGATTCCAAAAGAGGGGTATGAAACAAAACAAATTAAGGCTCAAAATGGGTGGCAAAAGATAAAAGTGTTTGGGTAGCAGAATTAAATGCCTTCGTCATACCAAAATTTCAAAACGCCAAGTACAAACATGCAATTGAAAATAAGCAAAATAAATCATACATAGTATCTATTGATGGCATCAACACAAACAAAAAGTGTCACCGGACAATACCTTTGTCCCAATGACTGACCCTTGCCTGTCGAAGCAGATTTGACTCAACCTTGCTTGAGAGACATTTCCTTGTTGTATGCTCACATCAAACTCTCGATTTCCCCGACCAAATGCCTCAACTCCACTCAATTCAAGCTTCAGGCTATCTCAGAATGCGTGAATCTTTATTGTTTCCTCAAATGCATCCTTTTATCATATTCAAAATTGTTTCATTGATTCATGATTAAACTAACTTTCAAGACCAGGCTGAGAATTATGTGTGCATGTCATGTCACTAGAGTCAGCATGAAAATAACTATAAAAGGAAAAGTGACCTAAACAAAAACTTATTAGAACTAACAGAAAACAGGAGATTGCATTAGAAAGACGGTGAAAAGGGTTTGAACAAAACAAGCAAAATAGATGTGGGTTACCTTGGAACAATCCTAGATAACACTAGACGAGTTACTATAATAAAACAAACTAGGCAAAATAAGAAGAACAAGGGTTTGAGCCACAAGACCATATCCAGATTACAACCCTGAAATAATCTGGATGACAGAAATGACTACAAAATGAACCACCAAAACTCCTTCTAAGCTACCCAAGAAAGGAGTGTCTTTCCAATCACCAAGCTCGACATCTTAGCCACTGAGTTCCGCATCAAAAGTGCTGGGACCTTCACCAACATCAATCACATTGTCTTCACCAGGAGGCTCATTGACTCCTTCGACCAACCTTTCATCATTGCAAACCATCCCAACAATTGGTACATTATCATGTACCTGTAGAGGATTATGTGTGGCACTTGGGGTATTACTGCCTTGGACCACAATTATCCCTTCTTGAATCATTCTTTCTATTTCCTTTTCAAAGAACGACAATCTTCAATGCTATGTCCTTGGACATTAGAGTGGTACATGCACCGTTCAGTAGGATCAAAACCTTTTGCATATGGGTTTGGAGTATAGCCAAGGAGCGGCTCAATCAGGCCAGAATGCTTCAATTTTTCAAACAAGCTTGTGTAAGATTCTCCAATTGGCGTGAAACTATTTCGTTGCCTCTGTTCTGCTCTATGCCCCTATTTTCTATGGTTATTGGGTGCTCGAAAATGTTGTGAAGGTGAACGAGTATTTTGCGGTGTTGGTACTCGCCAGAAAGGGTGACCTAGTGGTTGAAAAAATGACTGGACATTGTACGGAGGATAATGCTGAGGAGGATTAGGTAATACCACTTAAGGGCGGATAGGCCGTCCACCCAGTGCCGCTACCAACTTCTACTAAGGCTGAGCTTAATAGGAGCAAGAGACTTGGAGGCAACAACCAGAATGAAATATTATTTAATCGTGGAAATGTCATGTCAGGCGCACCATGTGGAGCTCGGGGATAGGTTTGGGGTTGAGGTTGAGGCTGTGTATATTGGTGAGGTGGACCCGTAGGGCCATGTCGTGATTCTGAGACAACCATGGCAACATCATCATGTTCCTTTTGACCCAGCAAGCTTCCCGTGTCGTTCTGAGTTGCTTGTGTTATGGATTTTAAAGCAGAATAGCTCATGATGTTGCTCGACTTCATCCCATATTCTACCATTTCTCCCATTTTTACCACATCATTGAAAGGCTTACCAATGGCAGAGATCAAATGGCCATAGTAAGTGGGCTCCAGAGCTTGAAGAAAGTATTTAACCATCTCATCTTCTTCCACTGGAGGATTGACTCGTGCATCTTGCTCCCTCCAACGGACCCCATATTCTCTAAAGCCCTCATTAGGCCTCTTTTCCACCTTGGTCAGAGATAAGCGATCTGGGACAATGTCTATATTGTACTGAAAATACCGAGAAAAAGCTTGAGCCATATCGTCCCATGTGTACCACCTGCTGGTGTCCTGGCGGGTGTACCATTCTAAAGCTTCCCCACTCAGACTCTGGCTCAAGTATGCCATCAACAATTCGTCCTTTCCCCGGTGCCTCTCATTTTACTGCAGTAACCTCTCAGATGAGCTACAGGATCCCCGTGTCCCTCATACAAGTCAAACTTGGGCATCTTGAACCCGTCAGGCAATTGGACATCAGGAAACAGACACAAATCCTTATAGGTTACGTTCACCTGGATTTCTAACCCTTGCATATTTCTTAATGACTGCTCCAAACTCTTTACCTTTCTAGATATCTCCTCCTACTCCGCATTCTTGGGTGGTTTCTCAATTTCAAAATGAGGCTCAAAGTGAGGAGTGTAGGAGTAAGGATCTGGGACTTTGAAGGTGGGTTCGAGAGCATAATATTGGGTATCTGGAGCTTGGAATGCAGGCTCACAAGAGGATTGGTGAAGGGTGGCTACTGGAGGGGATACAAAAATAGGAGCAGATGTTGGAGCAAGGTATGAAATTGTTTTAGTTGGTGGGGCATGAAAATTCTGAGACGAAGTGCCGGGGTAGGAGTGGTAAGGGATGAAACCTGGTGCATGTTATGGGGAAAGGTCAACGGTGTTGGGCATTTGGGCTCGGGATAGTGGTGGAATGGAAGCAGGGTTTTCTGCATAGCTGGTACGGAATGAAGGTGGAGGGTTTCCCTTAACCAAGGCCTGATACATTCCTTCCATCTGATGTTTTACCCTACAGAGCTCCTCTTTCAGTTCCGATTCTGACCCAACAGTTTCCCTCGGCGGGTCCACAACTCCGTCTGTTTCTTTGGTAGTCATGACTGTCTGGAGCTTTGACCCGGTGTTGTACGGATGACTCGCCACAAACTAACCACCCTCTTTTATAATAACAATTAAAATACCAAAGAGGAGCGAAACAAAGTCAACATGTTAGCGTTAGGGCATTTATCAGATAAAAACATCACGTTGTGTGCAATGCATCATCCCAATTTGTTCATTCCAATCTTCTCTTTTCTTTATTTTCTAGCACTTCATGGCTTGCTCATATTCCTTCCTCTTTTTTCTTTCTAATTATCACTAATTTCTTTCTCTCACCCCTCACGTCCCACAACTTCATTCACTTTTTCTTATTTTTTTTCTCTTTTTAAAAAAAAATAAAAATAACGAGTCGATCGAACCCTATGTAGGTTGCCTACGTATCATGTTTCACATGAATCAGATCAAGCGTAGTTCTGGAAAAATGATGGATAAAATAAACTAAAAATAAAAATCTTTTTGAGTTTTTCATTTTTCATTTTTTTAGTTTTTAAAATACAAATGGGAAGTACGATGACAAAAGACTCGACAAACTCTTACACCACCTAAAAGATTCAAAATTACTGGACAGGACAAGAAAGTAAAAGAAAATATGAAAACAGACTTAAAAATATATTTAAAAAATCTTTTCAAGGAAGCTCCCAAATGCAATGGTCCCGGGGTATCTGTCATGCTAGAGCTCTGGTAAATCGGTCCATGCCTGAATAAAAAAAAATTAGACCAAATAGATTTAGTGATTCAAGACACTATGTCACCTCCTATTGGATGCATGCAAGGCATAATTGGGCTATTTTTGTAAAAGGACCCATATGGCCAAGGGTGGCTATTAGTGCAAACTCAACAAAGGTGATCTCAAAGGCATGAAAATACCTCACTAGTGCTTATATAACTTCAAACTCCCAACAATCATGGCCCTAGAAATTACTTTGCAAAAGTGACCCATTTTGCAAAATGGCCGATGTGGCCAAACGTGGCTAAAGATGAAAATTGAACAAGGATGAGCCTTAAAGTAGTATGACAGCTAGTTGTGGACTCAAAATCCTAAGACATGGGTCATTAAACCACTTTTTCCAAAATGACCCATTTTGCAAAATAGCCGATGTGGCCAAAAATGGCTAGACATGCAAATTCATATGGACGGACCTTAAAACTGAGAGGACAAATTGTTGTAGACTCTGAGCTCTAAGACATGGAATAACAAACTACTTTGGAAAAATAGCTTTATTTTGCAAAAACGACCGATGTGGCTAAACATGCAAGATTTGGCTAAGACCCCGCAAAGCCAAGAACCTAAGACTCACTAGGAAGACCGGACTCTATGTGAGCTGCCTACGTATCCCGCCCCAAAAGACGAGAATCATGTTTGTGTAGTTCGAGACGATTGGATATGAAAGATAATTTAAAAAACATAAATTTTGAAAAAACATATATTTTTTGTCTTTTTGAAAAATGATGAAACATGTAATTTTTTTGGATTTTCTTTTCCTCTCTTTTTTTTTTGGTTTTTGAAAAATGATGGGAAAGTGTAAAATCTTTTTGGATTTTTCTTTCTTTTTTTTTTTTTGAAAAATGATAGGAAAGTGTAAAATCTTTTTGGATTTTTCATTTTCATTTTTTTTTTGTCTTTCTCTTGAAAATGTTGTGAAAGAAAAATATAACTGGGCCCACTTGCTTCATTTTTCACCCTTCTTTCCCAAATATTAGTCCGCCAAATGACCTTTCTACCCTCAAATATGCAACATGTATCACATAGGATGATTGAATGTCCTTTTAGGCCATGGGCCCATTTTGACATAATTTGGATAGGCCTCCAACAAAGAAACAAGGTACCTAGGACCGAGCCCTACTAAGTCACAATGATATGATGTAAACAAAAATGACCTAAAGGCCGACCAACGTTTGGGGTTCACTAACAAAGCAATTCGGGGAAGCGTATGGTCGATGGTGGTTGTTTAAGCTTTCCACCCACTCCATACATCCGACGGCTCCCCTTCCTAAAATAAGGGTGATCAAAGAAGAGTTCGTGTACGAGACGCGTACTATGAGACTTGTTGCAGAAAGAAGACTCATGGTTATGCAAACGATGACAGTTATAAAGCAGTAACACATAAAGAAAAAATTATAAACAAATAGACAACTAGAAAATAATAAAACAACATAAAATAAAATAAAAAATCAAATAAAGCAAAGAAAACACATAAAAACCTCAGATCAAGTTGGCTTTTAAGATATTCAGATCGAGGTAGAAAAACACAAAAAGAAAATAAACAATGAAAAGAGGCTTGAGGTCGTCCCCACCTAATAAAACAAAAATAAAAGTAAAAAAATGAAAATACTATTCTATGCTTGCTCAAAGTGTTCCATCATTGGCCTTCGAAATATTTACAAAGTTCTTCGGGGCATTCCCCGAAATAAAATACATACAAATTCTTCGGGGCATTCCCCGGATAAATAAACTGAGGGACGATCTCTTACCTCAAATGAAAGGAAGAAAACCTAGAGTTTGCCTACCCTATAACGGCCTAAAACATGCTCCTAGCGATTAAAGCAATAAGCAAAATAAGATTGAGTTTCTTTCCATTTTTCGATATACAATTCCGCTACGGCTCACACGATGAGATTAATGGTATTCAGAACGAGCAAATGGACAAATTCCCAACTGAAATATTTCTCTTTATCACCTAATGGCCCACTTTATTAAAATCCCCAATTCAAGTCATTATTAATCTACCAGGCACATTTGCTTGTTTAAGAAATCTGACGTCAATAAACGTTTAATATACTAGTGCAAGATAAAATACACCATATGCACACAACTAGGTAAACTAAAAATCAAGCAGAATTTCATTCTCCATCAAAACACACAAGGAAGAACACTAAAATCAATTAAGCGTAAGGTTAGAAATGGACCTTAGAAACAAAATCTGACTGCGACTGTTTGAATGATTTGAAATGCGAATGCAAAAAATGGTGTACAAGTACTTGACCGAAACTTTGGAACAGGGCCTTAGTGAGCAGATTTCTTTCCGATTAATAGAACTTCCCAGTTTATAGCTCTGATAAATGCAAGCTTCTTCTTAATAACAGAGAATTAAAGGGAATCGGCTACAAAGCTTTAAATTCAACAGGCCACTTGAGAATACAACAACTAGATCGAGTAGGAACCACGAACTCGCAAACCATGAGCGAAACCCGAACCCGTGGCTGCAATCAAATGGTGAACAGAAACTCAAAACCCCACAGTACTTCAGTTAGACTCCGTGAAGGAGAAACAAAACAAAACTGAGAAGGAAACCCAGATTTGCCAAGTTGGTTTTCAGCTAATTTGAGGTGTCTCTTTTCTTCATATCTACGTGAGAGTGTGTGCGTTCAGCTGCTGTGAAACTCATTGTATGTGAGGTTTATGCAGGGTGGAAATAGAATCTACCGAAATGTGAATGACTGTGGTTTTCAAACAAAAGTTTCAAACAAACTTTGGCATCACGAAATGAAAAGAAATAAGGAAACAAAGTAACATTTCTCATTCACAGAACCATTTGTTTTCTTAATCAAATCGACTTAGGAGGTCATTGGGAGGCTCGTCTTTGGAATTGGGTGTGCCGTTTTTTGTTGCTGAAGAAGAAAATTAAAGGGCTGCTCTTGGAGTGTGAGAGATAGGGGTGGGGCCACGGTTATGGTTTTCTGTGTGTTTTTTTTGGATGTCCCCGATCGTGTATTCGGGTTTGGGTGTCCTTTTGGCTAAGGAAGAAGAAGATAGGTATTAGGATTTTTAGGGTAGTGGGTATGGGCTAAGGCTATTTGGGCCAATGGGTTAATAGGCTAAGTCCAAATTGACCTAAAAAAGTATAATATATTTATAAAATATAGGAATCACTCTTAATTAATTAACATATACTATTAAAATAAAATTAGATATTAAAAGCGAACTATATTTGTATTTTTCAAATGTTATAATAAAGTAAAAAGTAGAAAAATAGGCTAAAGCCATGGTAAAATTAAAATACTATAAATATAAATATACTAATTGACCTTAGACTAAAGATGAAAAAAATATTTTTTGTAATTTTTATTTTTGTGATAAAATAAAGTAAAAAAGATATTTGGCCTGAACAAAGTATTTAAACGCTAATAAGTATGAAATTTCGGGGAGGGTAAAAAATTATGTGTCTACAATAGGAATCTCAAATATTTAAAAGGTAGGTCTCCTGTGGTAAATCACAAGTGTTGTTAAATCTGTTGTTGCACTACTACTGAGACTCCGCCAAAATACACTGCACTATTTCTTTGGTTAGCCTGTAGCCCAGATACTTTTGTTAACAGCGAGAACTTGTGGTTTACTGCATCTACTAATACCACATCCCCTCTAGCAAAGAGCAAGAGGTCATCAATGTCACGACCCAAAAACCACCCCGGTCGTGATGGTGCCTATCGTGGGACTAGGCAAGCCACACACTTTCAAACAATTCAATTTTTCATAAAAGCATTGAATAATAGTCTTTTTCCACAGAACTTCTGAATAAAAGAGTTAAATCCAAAATAAAAAATACGGAATAAAATCCCAACACCGGGTGTCACTAAGTCACGAGTCAATACTACTATAAATATGAAATAGTATAAGACATCAATTGTCTGGAAATAATACAAATACGCTAATGGAAGATAAGGAAGGAGAAGACGGGGCTGCAATCGCCAGGCAGCTACCTTGTTATCTCCGACTGAGGATCCGCACAGAAATAGCCAACAACCTCTACCGGGTCCAGAGGTACCTGAATATGCACACAAGGTGCAGGGAGCAACGTGAGTACACCAACTCAATAAGTAACAACCCCAAACTATGCGCTGAGAGGTAGTGACAGACTAAACCTCAACAGATAACAACGTATAAAATTGTACAGTAAAGTAGACATGCTTTCCATTCAAGTGTTCAGCTCAGGAAGTAAAATAAATGCAAATCTGAACAGTGTAAAAATAATAAGCTCAGCATGTCTCTAAGTGACAATGCACAATATGCATGAAAATGTACCATGTAACTCCACTCGCAAGTGCTCAACCATTCGGTACTGTATATGGCCATCCGGCCCAGGGAATATCCATCCCGGAATATATACACATCACTGACAATAGTCTCTCAGTACGGAGGAAGGCTATTCCAGCCCTATGGAGAAGATCCATCTCCAGGTATAAATACTTCGGACAAGATCCATGCCCAGGGAAGATCCATCCCTCAAAATATCATCTGCGCTCACTAGGGGTGTATTACAGACTGTGGAGGGGCTCCTATAGCCCAAGCACTATCATAATCATCAACATATCCGATGTGGCGTGCAGCCCGATGCCATAATTGTCACTCATCATTAGACTCTCGGCCTCACTCAGTCATCACTCTCCAGTCTCACACACACGGACTCACAGTGCCATGAAACTAGTCCGAAATGACAATATGATGTTCCATACAGTAATATCTGAGACAGAGACATGATATGATATGCATGATTACGACTGAGTACAGAATCTCAATTAACTAAGGAGATGACAGCAAGAAACGATCACTCGGGTCTCAGCAGTATCGGCGTAAATCCTTAACAGGATATCTAGCATGATTTGCAGCACATTTACTCAATCACATGATAGTAACACGGATATCAACAAGAAAGAATCACTAAGCGGTGCCATGGGATGAACCAGGACACAATTTTCACGGTACACGCCCGCACACCCGTCACTTGGCATGTGCATCACCTCAATTCTAATCACATAACACATAATTCAGGGTTCTGAACCCTCAGAACCAAATTTGGAAGCGTTACTTACATCACTTAAGCCGAAACACTACTCCGCAATGCCCTTGCCGCTCGACTCGGCCACCAAACACTCTGAGCCTATCCAAAATCAGTATATTATCATTAATACATGCTAAGGGAATGAAGTCCATATGAAAATTATCAAATTAAACCACAAATCCCGAGATTGGCCAAACCCGGGCCCTCGGGCCCACATCTTAGAATCAATCAAAAATTACAAAACTAGAAACCTCATTCACTCATGAGTCCAAGCATACCAAATTTACCAAAATCCGACCTTGTTTGACCCCTCAATTCCCCAAATTAAACTCTCCAATTCCAAGCCCTAGTTTCCCCAATTTCATCCCTAATTTCTACAAATTCCATGCCTAAACAACTGAAATTTATCATAATTACGAGTATTAAGTCCAAATATCTTACCTCAACGAAATCCCCCTTGATTCCCTCTTCAAAACCCTCCAAAAGCTCCAAAAACCGAATGATAGTTGTGATGAAATGCCCAAAATTCGCAAAGTCCACAATTTATACTTTCTGCCCAGCACCTCCGCACCCGCGGTCTCAGGCACACACTTGAGCAACCCCACCTGCGGTCCAATCATCTGCATCTGTGGACCTCACTTACTCCGCCCATTCTGCTCCTGCGATTACTTTCTCGCACCTGCGGGCCCGCAAGTGCGATCCGCTCTTCGCATCTGCAATTAAGCCCCAGGCTCCCTTCTCCGCATCTGCGACCCTTTACCGCACTAGCGACCTCCGCACCTGCGCTCCCCTTCCGCAGGTGCGAAACACCAGAAATAGAAGTACTAGCTGCTTACTTCCATTTCCAAACTTCTCGAGAACCATCCGATATTATACCGAGGCCCTCGAGACCTTAACCAATTTCACCAATAGGTCACATATCAATATACGAACTTAGTCGAACCTTCGAAACACCGAAAATAACATCAAAACACCAAATCAACCCCGAATTCAAGTCTAAGGATTTCTAAACTCCCAAAATCCGTCAACGATGCCAAAACCTACCAAACCACGTCTGAATGACTGAAACTTTGCACATACGTCACAAATGACGCTGCGAACCTGTCCCAACTTCCAAAATTCCATTCCGATCCCGATATCAAATTTTCCACTGCCGATCGAAAATTGCCAAATTTCCAATTTCGCCAATTCAAGCCTAAATCTACCGCGGACCTCCAAATTACATTCCGAACATACTCCTAAGTCCAAAAAACAC
The DNA here is from genome assembly GCA_005239525.1 of Nicotiana knightiana. Classification (NCBI taxonomy): domain Eukaryota; kingdom Viridiplantae; phylum Streptophyta; class Magnoliopsida; order Solanales; family Solanaceae; genus Nicotiana; species Nicotiana knightiana. The sequence goes on from ML436448.1 coordinate 155,076, forward strand.
CTAACGGAGCTATCCGGACCATAAAAACCCTAATCCAAGATCGTTTACTCACAAGTCAACTTCCGGTTGACTTTTTCCAACTTAAATTCCAATATAAGAGACTAAGTGTCTCATTGCACTCCAAAATCACTCTAAACCCGAACCAATCAACCAGATACAACATAATAAGACTCAACAATACATAAAGAAGCAGAAATGGGAGAGACGGGGCTATAACTCTCGGAATGACCGGTCGGGTCGTTACAATCAACAAAACACAAGTGAGTAATCTTGAGCTTTGAACATCTGGATTTATAGTTGTACTCCTTGTTTATATTGAGATCATGTAAGCTTCTACTCAAATATTTCATTACAATTACAAAAAGTAAAGGTGACATTGGATCACCTTGTCTAAGGCCCTTGGCAGCATTAAATGGCACTGAGTATTCCCCATTAACTATGACAAAATAGTTAACAGTCTGTATACATTCCATGACCCATGATATGAACAATTTAGGAAATCCTAGCTCTTCCATAACATATATCAAGTATTCCACTCCACAAAATCATAGTCCTTTTTAAGATCTATTTTATTTATGTATCTGGGAGATGTGTGTTTTCTAGAATAAGCTTTGACCAACTCATGTGGTAAAACGACATTATTCAGAAATCCTCCTACCAAGTATAAAACCAATATGTGCCTCACTGATAACAGTAGAGATAACAACTTGAATTCTGGAGGCTAGGATTTTGGAAATAAGCTTATAAAGCAATGTACAACATGCAATTGGTCTAAACTTTTTAACTGTACTAGGCTTGCCAGTATTGGGTACTAAAGTGATATTTGTACAATTGATTGCTCTGTATAGCTTCTCAATGGAAAAGAAATCCGTAACATCTACTGTAACTTCTTGGTGAATGATCTCTCATGCCTTCTTAAAGAAATATGTATTGAATCCATCCGCACCAGGGGCTTTGTCATCATCAATTGACATCATTCCATCATAAATTTCTTGTTCAGTGACATCCTGACACAACAAAATTCTTTGTTGTTGTGGTAGTAGTCGTCCTTTCTACATCATCTCTATTTAAATTGTTGGTAAGCTGTGAGCAAATAATCCCATCAAATATTTATAAAAACTAACTATTTCATTTGTGATAGCTTTAGGTTAAGTTAATTTGTCTCATGTAAGAGAAGTGGGTTCCAGTATCTGTTTCTTATGTTGTCTTTCCTTTATAATTGTTGCAAAGTACTTTGCATTAGAGTCTCCTAGCACGATCCACTTTGCTCTAGCTATTTGTTTTAAGGCTCCTTCCTCTATCAAATATCATTTCTCCATATTTTACATTAAGTTACTCTCTTCCACTAATAATTCATTTGTGCATTGAGCATAAATTTGCCCATGTATGACAGTAAGTTATGCTCTTGCTCTCTCTATCTTTTGCTTGATGAATTTGAATTCCTCATTATTCAGCTTCCTGAGCATAGGTCTGAGGGACTTAAACTTCAACCAAATATTTTGTGTCTTCCCGCTACTGAGTATCTGGCCCCATCCCTATTGTACAATAGTTAGAAACTTCATGATCTGCTCAAATATTAAAGAATTTAAAAAGTGCTTTCCCATTCCACTGTTTGATTGCTAATTTCAAGCACATAGGAGAATAGTCAGATATATAAGGCAGTCCATACTCATTACAACATCCAATCATAATTTCCAAACATTCTATCTATTCTACTCCATATCCTGTCAGTTCCTAGTTGTTTATTGGACCATGTATAATAATCCCCTTCCCAAGTTAATTCAATGAGACTTAGTGTTTGCACAGTCTCTGATACATTAACTGGATTACCATGCAGTCTGTCTTGTGAGGATAGTACTGAGTTGAAATCCCCTCCAATAAGCCAGAGTTTAGAGATTCCATGTGCTACCTTAGCCAATTGCTCCCGCATATGTTTCCTCTGTTCTACAGTAGTGTATCTATACACAACTGTCACTAAACAATCAAGGTCATCGGCAACCCTTTTAACTGAACAGTGAATTAGTTGTGATTCTTCTCTCAGCAATGTAATTGTATAGTAACTCGAGTCTCGAAGTAACCATATTCGTCCATTAACAACATAGTTATAGTTATGGAGAGTCTCCCAGCCAGGGGCAATATGACCACATACCTTGCTTGCATTATGTTCTTTCCCTTTTGTTTCTACTATACCTGCTAGTATGATATTTTTAGTTTTCAGGTAGTTCTTCAATTATTTCTGCTTATACCACTTGTTCACACCTATGATATTACAGAAAAACCAGGTCATTAAGTGATATGTTTATTCCCCCTCTGTCATGAGGTAGGGAAATGCTTGCACTACAACCCCTTTTAGATAACATTATCTCAATTTTACTTGTGGAAGGTGGTAGCATAGGGAAATTTATCAGATTCATTTCTAGGCTGGCCACTTCCTTGTCTTTACCCCTTTATACTAACTCTTGCCTCCCTGTGATTGGTATTTCTGGTTTTTCTGATATTTGATTTTTCTAATCGTGTTTTTCTGGTATGGTTTGATTATATTGACTTGTATGTTTTATTCATTTTAACATTTATCCTATTTTCTACTTTGATTGATTTCTATTTTGATTTTATTTATTGTTGGTACATACAAAGAATGCATATTTTATTAGTGTTAATGCATCCATTAATGAACATCCTTCATAGTTTTACAATGCTACTTTATTTTATTATCTCATTGATATTTGTATTATGACATTCTTTTCTTTTGTATTTTGGTGTGTAGTTTTTCTTGAGTTTAGAAAAATTGTTGCAGGGTTGGGAGATGGTAACGACTCACCACCACCTATAGATGTGGATATTAAAACACCAATCGGGGCAACACGAATAGACAACGATATTCCTAATGAAAAGCAATCTATTTCTTGGCTTCGAAATATGACTTTCTAGGTAGATCTTATTAACGTTGCATTATTTAAGTGTCTTTATAACTTTAATCGCATAACTCCAGTATACAAGAATGTTTAGTTCCATTTTATCCTTTTATTGTATTAAAACTTTATTAACTGTTTACCTGAACTATGTGCAGCATATTTAGCGATTTTACCTATTTTTCCTTAACTTTTACTTAGGTTAAATTGTAAGATTTAGTATCGTAACTATTGAATTCTATTGGTCGAGTGCATATTTACTTTGGGACTATGGAACGGTATTCCGGGAGATCCCCCTGTACTGCATATTTATTTTGGGACTACGGAACGGTATTCTGTGATATCCCCATGTACTGCATATTTACTTTGGGACTACGGAACGGTATTCTAGAGATCCCTATATACTGCATATTTACTTTGGGACTACGGAACAGTATTCCGGGAGATTCCCTATACTGCATATTTACTTTGGGACTACAGAACAGTATTCCGGGAGATCCTTCTGTCTTGCATATTTACTTTGAGACTACGAAACGGTATTCTTGGAGATCCCCCTGCATATTTACGTTTGGGACTACGAGACGGTATCTCGGGGATCCCTTGTGGTCTTTCTGTGTACTGAGTTTTTGGTTTTTATGTTTCTTCCTTGTTAAATTTCAGCCTTTATTTACCGCGATATTTCATTTTGCCTTGCCTTATTGTGTGTGTGTGTATGTGTGTGTGTATATACATATATATATATATATATATATATATATATATATATATATATNGGCAAGTCATAAATGACATAATGGAACTATTACCGATCTCGAAATTCCATCCGAACCTCGATAACTCAAAAACACGTCCCAAACCACAATAGGCACCTAAGGAACTCTTATTTCAATATTGGGCGCTGAAACGCTCCCGAGTCATCCAAAACCCATTCCGAACATACGTCCAAGTCCAAAATCATCATATGAAGCTATCGGAACCGTCAAAACTCGATTCCGAGGTTGTTTACTAAAAATGTTGACCGAAGTCAAACTTGGCCTTAAAGGCCAACCTTAAGGAACCAAGTGTTCCTATAACACTCTAAACACTTCGGAATCACGATAATGCAAAACGACCGGTCGGGTCATTACATTTACATTTGGGACTACGAGATGGTATCTCGAGAGATCCTCTGTTGTTTTGTTGTGTACTAAGTTGTTGTTTTTCTATGTTTCTTCCTTGTTAAATTTCAGCCTTTATTTACCACGATATTTCATTTTTCCTTGACTTATTGTGTATATATATTTCGGTAGGGCCCTGACCTGACCTCGTCACTACTTGACCGAGGTTAGGCTTGGCACTTACTGGGTACCATTGTGGTGTACTCACGCCCTTTCTTGCACATGTTTTTCGTATGCAGATCCAGGTACATCTTACCAGCCACATCACTAGTGCAGTCGCTGCTACTTAGTGGAGACTTCAAGGTACATTTGCCCGCGCCGCAGATCCTCGGAGTCCCCCTCTATCCCCTTATGTTCATTTTTCCTTCTTTCTGTAGAAATGATGTATAGAACAGTTAAGACTCCTTTTAGTAGCTTGTGACTTATAGTGTTCCGAGTCTTGGGATTGTTTGTACACTTCGGAAGTTGGTAATTGTATATGTCGAGCGGCACTTCGGTAATTGTATATGTTGAGCAGCTTCAGGTGGAGGGAAGGCACCAGAGGTCCCTATTGCTGCACCAGTCGTCCAGGAGACTCTAGCCTAGTTCATGAGCATGTTCAGCACTTTAGCTCAGGCTGGAGTGATCCCACTAGCTCCCACCACATCTCAGGTCAGGGGAAGGGCACAGACTACCGCAGCCCGCACTCTTGTGCAGAGGGTCCAGGTTGATTAGGCCCTAGGGTTCATTCCTATGCCGCAGTAGCTCTGGTTCAGCATGAGACTAGGGCAGCCACTTCTGAGGCAGAGCAACTCAGACTTGAGAGGTACAAGAAGTACTACCGATCTACCTTCAACTGATTAGCTTCAACTGATGCTCAGGGTTTTCTGGAGGAATGTCATCGCATTCTCCATACTATGGGCATAGCGGGGACGACTGGGGTTTCTTTCACCGCTGTCCAGCTTAGAGGAGCATCCTATCAGTGGTGGCATGCTTATGAGCTGAGTAGTCCGGACGAGGCAGCCTCACTCATATGGACTTAGTTCTCGGATATGTTTTTGATAGGATATTGATAACTAGGGATTTTAACCTACTATTTACTCTCTTTTGCTTAGATTTTGGGTCAAAAATGCGTTAAGGTATTCCTAAAAACTAACTCAAGGTGCTTACTTGTAGGTTTTGGTCAAAATGAGGCAAAGAAGCCAAAACAAACTAATAAAGGAGCCAAACTTGCACTACCCTAAAACTTACTGAAGCGCTGGCAGAGCCATTTTTACGCTATAGTGTAAGTTCTTCTGCTGAGGCGGATTACTAGAGGGCTACCGCAGAAGTGAGGTTCAGAGAGATGCAATTGGGCTAATTGTTGACCGCTGACCGCGTTACTATAACGCGGCCGCAAGCATAATAGCGCTGAGAGCGGAAGTTAAGAATCAGAGACATGGCAACCTGAGGCAAAGCAAAGAACGCAGTCTGTGTCATTATTACGACAAAGTCGCTTGACACTGAGGCGGTAAGAAATCCGCTTGGAGAAAAATCGAAGTTCAGAGAGTTTTCATAAAAGCTAAAATGAGGAACGCGGTCCGCGAACATTTTACGCCGCTGCGAATAAAGATCAAGCGGACGCAGTAGATGTTACGCTGTCCGCGAAACCTAGCCCAGTCCAAGTCCAAATCTAAAGTAACGCGGTCCGCACTCATTATTGCGCTGCTGTGAAAGTCCATTCGTTGAGGGCCCGTTATTTTGCTAATAGTGGAACCTCCGTAGGGGTATTTGTTTCCAGTAATTTCAGCTGTGTATAAGTAGATCTTTTTCACATTTTTAGGTCATCTTTTGTATTAGGGAGCTCGTGAACAATAACGTTTTACCACTTTGAGTAATTTTAGAGTAGCTTTAGCTTATAACTTTAGATTTTATTCTGGTAATTAACATTTATGGCTTATATATCATCTCCATGTTTGATTTCTACCTCAATTATGACTACTTAGACCCATTAGCTTAGGTTCTGACCCAACCCTAGTGTGGGTATTTAATGGATCTTCAATTTTAGACCTTATTTGTTTATGGGTTATGATATTTAGCTTGTTTCATGCTTTATTTGTTGAATTGGTGGTTGCAAATACTGATTTGTGCCTTTTTTACTAGGGCTCTTCTTGAGAAAGAGGGCCCAAGTTAAGGAAAATAGGCTAACAAGGAATTGGGATGAATTTAAGAGATTGATAGCCCCAATTAAAGGGTTAAACCTAGAGATAGTAATACCCAACTTGAGCCAATTTCACTTGCACTGTATGAACACCCAATTAGGCTTGAGAAAGCCAATTCGGGAAAAGCCACTCAAACTACCGAGAGTATAGAGTGAGTAATTGAGTGTGAGGTTATATCACGACCCCAGATACAATAAGTTTGTCCTAAATTCTAGACCCCATTAGATAGTCGCCTAGGTGTAAGTCACTTTCCTAATGCTTTTTATCAATTGAGAAAACTCTTACAAAAATATTGTACTTAGTTTATTTTCAGGAATCAATAGTAGTAAATTAGAATAGAATCAAAACCCACTCATGATCAGAAGTGTAATTAAGGACAATGCACATAGCTAGATTGATAGGAACCCAATTCCCAACCAATTATAACTCCCTGTGGATATCGATCCAGACTTTTTGGGTAAAAGCTACATCGACCCCTCCTTGCCATTATATAGTGGTGCAGGGTTGGAGCCGATCACTTTTTGGCATCGTTGCTGGGGAGTTAAATGGTTTTGGCTATCTATCTGACTAGTCGTGTGTATTATTTTTATTTTCCTTCTATTTTACTAACTTGTTTGTGTTAATTACTTTAGGTACAAATGGTTGATCCTCTTGGAAATATTCTCCCGGGGGAGGAGGTAGAAGATATTGGTGATGATGAGGCTCATTTAGTGCCTCAATCTCAAAGAAGAGGCCGCCAGGCGAATGAAAATATTCCAGACCCTCCCCCAGCCCTTCAAAGAGCAGCTCCTCGGGTGCTTCCAAATGAAGGATATGCTAGTGCGATTGTCCCACCCCGAATCGGGGCGGGCAATTTCCAAATTACAAATGTGATGTTGACTTTATCGGAGCAGCGAGGGTACTTCACAGGTGCTCCCCATCAGAATGCATATAAACATCTCAAGGGATTTGTGGATACCTGTTGGGGAAGCAAACAGACAAACGTATCGGAGGATGCATTGAGACTGAGACTGTTCCTTTTTCACTTAGAGGGAAAGCATTGGACTGGCTCGAAAAACTCCCCAACCATTCCATCTCTACGTCGGATGAGTTGGCTGGTAAGTTTATAGACAAGTTTTTCTCACCTGGACATATGGCAGATTTAAGGGATGAAATCTTAGCATTCAAATAGGAACCCAATAAACCCCTTCATGAGATTTGGGAGAGATATAGAACTATGGTCAAGGAATTCCCCAATAATGACATGACAGAAGCTATGATCCAACAGACATTTTACCGGGGCATAAACACGACCAATCAATGTGTGGTAAACCAGTTAGCTGGGGATAATTTTTTGAAGCTGACATATGCTGAAGCCTGTGACATTCTTGATGAAATGGCTGACACTTCTTCAGCGTGGCAAAGTCGGGCAAACATTCCTCAAGGTGACCCGAATGTGATCAATATTCATAAGAACTCCAAGACCACGGACAAACCATAGCTGAGTTAACAACAACTATGAACCATCTTGCCAAATCACAGCTTCAGCAAATCCAAGGACCAAAGAAAATAAATGCAATGGAAGGGGTCAATATAATGGTCAATAGGAGAAGACAAAGTGGCCAACAAATTCAAAGCAATAATGATCAATATGAGCAAAGTGGAAGTGGCTACAACAATGATGATTCATATGATGACCAAAGTGAAGAAGTATTGTATGCCAACAACTATCAAGGACAAAGGAGTAATGCTCCAAATCAACAATAGGAGATCTCAAGGGAATAATCAGAATTGGAATAATCAAGGGCAAGGAAACTGGAACAATAACAACAACAGCTCAAACAACTGGGGGAACAACAATCAGAGTTGGGGTGGCAACAACAATTGAAATGGTAATAACAACAATAGTTGGGGAGGAAATGGAAATCGGGGGTCGGGCTTTCAAAGGCCCCCGATGTATCAATAACCCAACAATCCACCTCCATATCAATCTCAAGGTCAAAGTTCGTCAAGAAATGATATGGGAAGGATTGAGAATATGTTCAAACAGATGATGGAGAGGACTGCCGATTCTTATGCTCAAATTGCCTCCCACACTACCTTCATCCACAATCTTAAGGTCCAAATGGGTCAAATCTCACAAGCATTGAACACTCACCCTAAGGGGGTACTACCTAGTGACATGGTAGTAAACCTGAAGGGTGGAAAAAATAAAAATACCGGCCATGCAATGGCGGTAACCACAAGGAGCGAAAGAGGTGGTGAAGCAAGTACTTCCAAGCAAAAGAGAGTTGTGTGTGATGATGATGAAATGCAAAATGATAATGTTCCTATAGATGATGAGCAAGTGAGTGAAGAGAAATTGCATGGTGAAGTGAGGATTGATATTCATGACAACGAGGAGGAAACTCAAAATGACGTGAACCCGTCTAGGGAACACGTGATAGACATACCGGAGCCGGTAGTTCCAAAAGCCAAGGCTCCTTTTCCAATACCTCCTTCGCCTTATCCTCAAAGACTTTCAAAGCAAAAGAATGAAAATCAATCCACGAAGTTTATTGAGATGATGAAAATGTCACGACCCCAAATCTTAACAGGCCGTGATGGCGCCTATCGTGGAACTAGGCTAGCCAACCATCTCATTACTATGCATTTGTTCAATTATTAAAGTTCACAATTTAATAATAAGCAGCAACCATACAATAGAATAATGTAATTAAGTCTTAGTGTCCCAATAATAGTCTAACAACTCTAAACAAAACCTCCCAAGACTGGAGTCAATAGTCATGAGAATCTAAGAATAAAATAAATCTAATTGCTAATACTATAAAATATACATCTCCGAATCAATTACTAAAACTAAATAAGGAAGGGAAATGGAGAAGTTGTGGACGCTGGGCAGCTACCTCGAAATCCCGTGAACTGATGCTACGAGCAAGGACAACTATTGCTCCGGATCGTCACCTGAATCTGTGCACAGAGGCACAGGGAGTCTTTACGAGTACGCCAACTTAGTAGTAATGAACATAAATCACAGTCTGAGAATTATAAAACACACAGTACAGATACACAGTTTCACAAAAGCCAGTAAAACACCAAGTCACCAGGTAGTATTTGTCACATACATAAGTTCGAAATCAGTTTCCAGAAATCCTTTGAAACAAGTGTAACATCAATATATATCTCAGTAAAACTCTCAATAAAAATCAGTTTGAAACCGAAGTAAATCATAGTTTGAAAACTTAGTAAAATCATCATAAATCTGCCCATCAGGCTTTCTCACAATCATTCAGTAACAGCCCCACAGGAAATAATCATCACTCAGTATCAACCATCACTCAGTAGGTACCTGCGCTCACTGGGGGTGTGTACAGACTCCGGAGGGGCTCCTACAGCCCAAGCTCTATAACAACATAGGCCTGAAAGCCTCTCACAATATAGGCCTGAAAGCCTCTCTCATATCCTCACAATATAGGCCTTAAAGCCTCCCTCATATCCTCACAATATAGGCCTGAAAGCCTCACTCAGTCAGACACTCTCGATTTGCCCTTAGGCCATAAACATACCGGGTTGTTGACCCAAAACAGTGTTTCATTTTTGAATAAATAGTATCAGAGTACTCTGAGTGTCAAAACAATTTATCAGGAAATGACTGAGTGTAAGAATCATAACATATAAGTGAGGAAAATATAGTAAACACAACCCCCAAGGGGAAAACAGATCGGCACTAGGCCCCAAACATGGCTTACAGCCCAAATCATATCATAATAAAATAATACTAATTAAGCATAGGCTTAAAAGTCAGTTTAGCAACTCAATAGTCGCCTAAATAGGAAGATATTTCCAAAGTTTCAACCATTGCATTTCAAAACCCGTGAAAGGGTGCATAGTCCGGCGTTTCATACCCTCAAAACAGGATTTAAAGACATTATTTACCTCAAAACTAGCCCGGAAACTATTCCGCAACACGCTTACCTCTCGTATCAACTTCCGAAGGCTCCAAATCTACCAAGTTCAGATTTTTATCATCAATTTATGCTAAAGGAATAAATTCCAATCAAAAAATATCAATTTAGCTCAAAAACCCGAATATGGTCAAAACCAGACCCCCGGGCCCGCGTCTCGAAACTCATAAATTTTTATACAAATTGTTCTTCATCATCTCACGAGTCCGTACATATATAGAACACTAAAATCGAAGTTCGTTGGACCCCTCAAATCAATCCCTAAAGGTCTCATAATCTCAAGCCCTAAACCCACCTTTTTCTACTAATTTTCACGAATTAATACTGAGATTATGTTCTATAATCACCCATAATTGAGTTTTAATGATTAAAATACTTACCTCTATGAAGAACACTGATTTTCCCCTTCAAAATCGCCTCAAAAGCTCTCTTCCGTACAACAATGGTGTAAAAATATGTTAGGGTCGCGCAAGGTCTAATTTATATTTTTGCCCAGGTTTTCCGCACATGCGACCCACTTACTCGCACCTGCGAGACCGCACCTGCGGTCCCCTAACTGCACCTGCGACCCACTTACTCGCACCTGCGAGACCGCACCTGCCGTCCCCTAACTGCACCTGCGACCCACTGCCCGCTCCTGCGGGCCCACACCTGTGGTCAAACTTCCGCAGGTGCGGTTACACCAGCACCAGCAGCTGTATTGCTGCAATTTCCAAGCCCAAACCTTCGTTAAGCACCCGAATTCAATCCCGAGCCCCTCGGGACCCCAACCAAACATACTAACACGTCACATAACATCATTCAAGCTTAGTTGCACTCTCAAAACACCAAAACTAACATCAAAACACCAAAATTACATCGGATTCAAGCCTAAGAACTTTGAAATTTCTAAAATCCACCAACGATGCCGAAACTATCCAAAAAAACTCCGATTGACTTGAAATTTTGCAGACATATCCAATATGACATTACAAACCTGTTCCAACTATTGGAATTCCATTCCGGCCCCTATAGCCTATTTTTCACTGCCGACCGGAAATCATCAAAACTAACTTTCGCCAATTCAAGCCTAATTCTACACCGGACATCACAAAATTATACGAAACACACTCCTAAGTCCCAAATCACCTAACGAAGTTATACGAGCCATAAAATCTACATTCAAAGGTCGTATACCAATAAGTCAACTCTCAGTTGACTTTTCCCATTTTAAGGCTATTTTTAAAGGCTAAATGACTGAACTCTCACTACAACCATTCGATTTCAAGCCCATCAACTCTAACACATCAATAACAGAATAACCAACCTATGACAAGTCAATAACAGTAATTATAATGCAGGTTCTACGTAACGACTGACCGGGTCGTTACATTCTCCCCCTCTTAAACAAACGTTCGTCCTCGAACGGGTCTAGAAACATACCTGGAGTCTCAAATAAGTGGGGATATTTTCTCTGCATCTCCCGCTCGGTCTCCCAAGTAGCCTCCTCCACTGGCTGACCTCTCCACTGCACCTTCACTGATGCTATATCCTTAGACCTCAACTTTCTGACCTCGCGAGCTAAAATAGCTACTGGCTCAACCTCATATGACATATTACCCTCGAGCTGAACTGTGCTGAAGTCTAACACATGAGACGGGTCACCAACATATTTTCTGAGCATCGACACATGAAATACCGGATGAACACTCGATAGACTGGGTGGCAAGACAAGTCTATGAGCCACCTCTCCAACCTTCTGAAGCACCTCAAAAGGACCAATAAATTGTGGACTTAGCTTTCCTCTCTTTCCGAACCTCATAACACCCTTCATGGGTGATACCTTCAGCAGTACTTATCACCTTCCATAAAAGATACATCCTGACCTTTCGGTCCGCATAACTCTTCTGCCTAGACTGCGTCGTGCGAAGTCGCTCCTTAATTAACTTAACCTTCTCCAACGTATCCTGAATCAAATCTGTGCCCAATAACTTAGCCTCACCAAGCTCGAACCAACCAACCGGAGATCTACACCTCTTACCATATAAAGCCTCATACGGGGCCATCTGAATACTGGACTGGTAGCTGTTATTATATGCAAACTCCGCTAGTGGCAGGAACTGATCCCATGAACCACCAAAATCAATCACACAAGCCCGTAGCATGTCCTCCAAAATCTGAATAGTCCGCTCTGACTGCCCGTCGGTCTGCGGGTGAAATGCAGTGCTCAACTCTACATCAGTACCCATGCCTCTCTGCACGGCCCTCCAAAACTGAGATGTGAACTGAGTACCTCTGTCAGAAATAATAGAAACCGGAACTCCATGCAACCGGACAATCTCCTTAATGTAAATACCAGCTAACCGCTCTGAAGTATAAGTAGTACTGATAGGAATGAAATGCACGGACTTGGTCAATCTATCCACAATGACCCAAATCGCATCAAAACCCTTCGAAGTCTGTGGAAGCCTAACTACAAGGTCCATAGTAATCCGCTCCCACTTCCATTCCGGAATAACTAACCTCTGAAGTAATCCACCTGGTCTCTGGTGCTCATACTTGACCTGCTGGCAGTTGAGACACCGTGCTACATACTCAACAATATCTCTCTTCATCCGCCTCCACCAATACTGCTGTCTCAGATCCTGGTACATCTTCGCGGCACCCGGATGAATAGAATACCGCGAACTGTGAGCCTCTGCTAATATCAACTCTCGAATACCATCCACATTAGGCACGCAAATACGGCCCTGCATCCTCATAACTCCGTCATCACCAATAGTCACATCCCGGGCAACACCCCGACGACCTATATCTTGAAGAACTAACAAGTGGCGGTCATAATACTGTCGTGCCTTAATCTGATCAAATAAAGAAGACCGGGAAGCCATGCTAGCTACCACCCGCGGAGGGTCTGACAAATCCAATCTCACCAACTGACCCGCTAAAGCCTGAACATCAAGTGCTAACGGTCGCTCTACTGCTGAAAGGTAAGCTAGACTCCCCAAACTCTCTGCTCTGCGACTCAAGGCATCGACCACCACATTGGCCTTCCCTGGGTGATACAAAATAGTAAGATCATAATCCTTGAGAAGCTCTAACCATCTCCTCTGACGCAAATTCAAGTCCTTCTGCCTTAGTAGATACTGCAAGCTACAATGATCAGTGAAAATCTCACACTGTACCCCATACAAGTAATGTCGCCAAATTTTTAAGGCATAAACAATGGCAGCCAACTCAAGATCGTGCACTGGGTAATTCTTCTCGTGCACCTTCAACTGTCTCGACGCGTAGGCAATCACCCTATCGTCCTACATCAACACCGCTACCAAACAAACTCTAGGAGCATCACAATAGAGTGTGTAAGAACCCGAACCAGTAGGCAACACCAAAACCGGAGTTGTGGTCAATACTGACTTGATCTTTAGAAATCTCTCCTCACACTCATCAGACCATCTGAATGGAGCACCCTTCTGGGTCAATCTAGTCAATGGTAAAGCAATAGAAGATAATCCCTTCACAAAAAGACGGTAATATCCCGCTAAACCAAGGAAACTCCGAATCTCTGTAGTTGAGGATGGTCTGGGCCAACTCTGCACCGCCTCAATATTCTTCGGATCAACCTGAATACCCTCACTAGACACCACGTGCCCCAAGAAAGCCACTGAGCCAAGCCAAAACTCATACTTGGAGAACTTTGCATAAAGTTTCTCCTCCCTCAATCTTTGTAACACAACCCTCAAGTGCTGAGCATGCTCTTCCTGGCTACGAGAATAAACCAGGACGTCATCAATGAACACAATGACAAACGAATCAAGGTAAGGCTGAAACACGTTGTTCATCAATTGCATGGAAGCGGTTGGGGCATTGCTCAGCCCAAATGACATAACCAGAAACTCATAATGACCGTATCTAGTCCTGAAAGCAGTCTTCGGAATGTCAGAATCCCGAATCTTCAGCTGATGATACCCAGACCTTAAGCCAATCTTGGAGAACACTTTAGCTCCCTGAAGTAGATCAATAAGTCATCAATATGAGGTAAAGGATACGGGTTCTTCACCGTAACCTTATTCAGCTGTCTATAATCAATGCACATACGCATGGAGCCATCCTTCTTTTTCACAAACAACACCGGCGCACCCCAAGGTGACACACTAGGTTGGATGAACCCCTTATCTAAGAGTTCCCGAAGTTGCTCCTTCAATTCTTTCAACTCTGCTGGTGCCATACGGTAAGGTGGAATAGAAATAGGCTGAGTGTCGGGCACCAAGTCAATACCAAAATCAATATGTCCGGAAAATCACGGACTACAGGAACAGAATCAACAGATGGAGTTTCACTACTAACATCCCTCACAAAAGCAAGATAGGACTCACACCCTTTCTCAACCATACGCTGAGCCTTTAAATAAGAAATCACTCTGCTAGGCACATGCTCTATAGACCCTTTCCACTCAACTCTCGGATCTCCGGGCATAGCCAGGGTCACGGTCTTAGCGTGACAATCAAGAATAGCATGACATGGGGATAACCAATCCATGCCCATAATTACATCAAAATCGACTATACTGAGTAACATCAAGTCTACTCGGGTCTCCAGACCCCCAATAGATATAATACACGACCAATACACACGGTCTACAATAATAGTATCACCCACCGGAGTCGAAACATGAATAGATTTAACTAAAGACTCACAGGGCATATTTATGAAGTGAGAAAAACAGGATGAGACATAAGATTACGTGGAACCAGGGTCAAATAAAGCCAAAGCATCAGTGTGACAAACCGAAATAGTACCTGTAATCACCGCATCTGAGGCCATAGCATCAGGCCTAGCCGGAAGTGAATAAATACGTGGTTGGCCTCCACCTGCTCGACCTCCCCCTCTAGTGCGACCTCTAGCTGCCTGACCACTACCCCTAGCTGCCTGGGTAGGTGGTGAAGTGACTGGGGCTGAAGCCGAGGGCTGAACCCTCTGTTGGGATAAATTACTAGGACGACGGGGACACTACCTCCACCCATGTCCGAACTCTCCACACTCATAACAACCACCTAAAGCTGGAGATGAAAATGAACGAGAACCTCTACCACCCTGATAACCACCAGACGAACCATGCATAGATGAACCCTGATAAGATGATGCTCGGGCGGAGCTCTGAGCTGGAAAGGGCACTAAAAGATGAACATCCCTGATGAGAATTGTGAGGACCCTGCCCCGTCGATACACCACTGTAAGCTGGGCGAGCTGGCTATGGAGGTCTAAATGGACGACCTCTGCTAGGCTGAAATTGCCCTCTGGGAGGAGCACCACTGAAATTACCTGATCCCCGAGGACTCTTAGCCTCTCTCTCCTCACGCTCCTGCCTGTGAACCGACTCAATGTCCCGAGTTATATCAATAACCTGCTCAAACGTGGCTCCAGACACCCTCTCTCTGATCATCAAAATCCGAAGCTGATACGTGAGACCATCCATAAATCTCCTGATACGCTCCCTGTCAATGGGGACTAACTCTGAAGCATGTCTGGCCAACTCAGAAAACCTCATCTCGTACTAAGTAACTGACAACTCTCCCTGGCGCAGCTGTTCAAACTGCCTGCGTTGCTCCTCTCTATGGGATTGAGGAACATATTTCTCCAAAAAGATCGTAGAGAATTGCTGCCAAGTGAGCGGTGCTGAACCAACCGGCCTATACCTCTCGAATAATCCCCACCAAGTAAAAGCAGCACCAGCAAACCGATAAGTAGCAAATGAAACCCCATTGGTCTCCAGAATACCCGCAGTATGAAGAATCTTCTGACATTTATCAAGAAAACCTTGGGCATCCTCACCCTCTGTACCGCTGAAGGTCGGAGGCTGAAGTTTGCTGAACCTCTCCAACCTGCGTTGCTTATCCTCAGGCTTAGCAGGGACCACATAACCCTGAACCAGAGTAACTGGCTGATCTAGGGCTGCTTCTGGTGCCTGAATACCTCGTACAACTGGCTAGGTGCCCGGGAAGCTGGAGTCTGATTGCCTCCCCCAGCCTAAGCTGTATTGGCAGTAGTGTTCATAACCACTGCCTGAGCTAAACTGGAACACACCGTCAATATTTGAGTCAGGATCTCCTAAAGACCCGGAATAACAATAGGCACAGCAGGTGCCTGAGCCTGTCCCGTTGGAGCAACGTCGGCGGGAACCTGATCCTGAACGATAGGGGGATCCTGTGGCACTGTCCCGGCTACTGCACGGGCAGGTCCCCCAGCTCTACCACAGCCTCGACCCCTTGTGGGTCTGGCTGGTGCCTGGTCACCCTGATCGGTATTGCGTATCCTCACCATCTATGAGAGAATGAAACAACATAAGTTTAGATTTCAAGATTCAATAGATTGGCATGAAAGAGTTCAAAAAGATAGAGATGTTTCCTAAGAGTTCTACAGCCTCTTGAAGATAAGTACAGACATCTCCATACAGATCCGCAAGACTCTACTGAACCTGCTCATGACCGTTGAGTCCTATGTAACCTAGAGCTCTGATACCAACTTGTCACGACCCCAAATCCTAACAGGTCGTGATGGCGCCTATGGTGGAACTAGTCTAGCCAACCATCTCATTACTACGCATTTGTTCAATTATAAAAGTTCACAATTTAATAATAAGCAGCAATCATAGCATAGAATAATGTAATTAAGTCTTAGCGTCCCAATAATAATATAACAACTCTAAACAAAACCTCCCAAGACTGGAGTCAATAGTCATGAGCATCTAAGAATAAAATAAATCTAACTCTGGTAATACTATAATATATGTCTCCGAATCAATTGCTAAAACTAAATAAGGAAGGGAAATGGAGAAGCTGTGGACGCTGGGCAGCTACCTCGAAATCCCGTGAACTGATGCTACGAGCAAGGACAACTACTGCTCTGGATCGTCACCTGAATCTGCGCACAGAGGCACAGGGAGTCTTTATGAGTACGCCAACTCAGTAATAATGAAAATAAATCACAGTCTGAGAATTATAAAATACACAGTACAGATACACAATTTCACAAAAGCCAGTAAAACACCAAGTCACCAGGTAGTATTTGTCACATACATAAGTTCGAAATCAGTTTCCAGAAATCCTTTGAAACAAGTGTAATATCAATATATATCTCACTAAAACTCTCAATAAAAATCAATTTGAAAACGAAGTAAATTATAGTTCTAAAACTTTGTAAAATCATCATAAATATGCCCCTCGGGCTAAAATTATTTCTCGTAACAATTGCCCCTCAGGCATTCTCACAATCATTCAGTAACAGCCCCATGGGCAGTAATCATCACTCAGTATCAACCATCACTCAGTAGGTACATGCGCTCACTAGGGGTGTGTACAGACTCCGGAGGGGCTCCTACAGCCCAAGCGCTATAACAATATAGACCTGAAAGCCTCTCACAATATAGGCCTGAAAGCCTCCCTCATATCCTTACAATATAGGCCTGAAAGCCTCCCTCATATCCTCAAAATATAGGCCTGAAAGCCTCGCTCAGTCAGACACTCTCAATTTGCCCTTAGGCCATAAACATATCGGGTTCTTGACCCAGAACAGTGTTCCATTTTTCAATAAATAGTATCAGAGTACTTTGAGTGTCAAAACAAGTTATCAGGAGAAGACTGAGTGTAAGAATCATAACATATCAGTGAGAAAAATATAGTAAACACAACCCCAAAGGGAAAAAAGATTGGCACTAGGCCCCAAACACGGCTTACATCCCAAATCATATCATAATAAAATAATACTAATTAAGCATAGGTTTAAAAGTCGGTTTAGCAACTCAATAGTCGCCTAAATAGGAATATATTTCCAAAGTTTCAACCTTTGCATTTCAAAACCCGTGAAAGGGTGCATAGTCCGGGGTTTCATACCCTCAGGATAGGATTTAAAGACATTACTTACCTCAAAACTAGCCCGGAAACTATTCCGCAACACGCTTGCCTCTCGTATCAACTTCCGAAGGCTCCAAATTTACCAAGTTCAGATTTTTATCATCAATTTATGCTTAAGGAATAAATTCCAATCGAAAAATATCAAATTTAGCTCAAAAACCTGAATTTGGTCAAAACCCGACCCTCGGGCCCGCGTCCCGAAACTCAAAAATTTTTGTACAAACTGTTCTTCATCATCTCACGAGTCCGTACATATAAAGAACACTAAAATTAGAGTTCGTTTGACCCCTCAAATCAATCCCTAAAGGTCTCATAATCTCAAGCCCTAAACCCACCTTTTTCTACTGATTTTCAAGAATATACTGAGATGATGTTCTATAATCACCCATAATTGAGTTTTAATGATCAAAATACTTACTTCTATCAAAATGACGTGAACCCGTCTAGGGAACACGTGATAGACATACCGGAGCCGGTAGTTCCAAAAGCCAAGGATCCTTTTCCAAGACCTCCTTCGCCTTATCCTCAAAGACTTGCAAAGCAAAAGAATGAAAATCAATTCACGAAGTTTATTGAGATGATGAAAAGCTTGTCTATCAATGTGCCCGTGGTGGAAGCTCTTGAGCAAATGCTGGGATACACCAAGTTTATGAAAGACTTGGTCACTAAGAAGAGATCTATAGAATGTGAGACCATCAAAATGACTCATCAAGTTAGTGCCATTGGCACTCGATGGCTCCCAAGCTTGAAGATCCCGACGCATTTACAATTCCATGTACCATTGGGAGTGCAGATTTTGCAAAGGCCTTGTGTGATTTGGGTGCAAGTATAAATTTGATGCCTTACTCCGTATTCAAAACTTTGGGTATTGGTCAACCAAGAGCAACTTCAATGAGACTACGAATGGCGGATAGAACAATGAAAAGGCCCCTTGGTATTATTGATGATGTTCTTTTACGGGTTGTGATCCTCGACTGTGAAGTCGACTATGAGGTGCCTATAATCTTGGGAAGGCCTTTCCTAGCAACAGGGAAGGCATTGGTGGATGTGGAAGCCGGTGAGCTCACCTTCCAAGTGGGCGATGAAAAGGTTGTCTTCCACGTGTGCAAGTCAATGAGGCAACCGAATAGTATTGAGGTTTGCTCTTTTGTGGATCTTGTGACGGAAGTGATAATTGATGATACAAGTGCAATGATCAACGTGGAAGATCTCATGGAAGTTGTTTTGTTGAACCACGAGGATGATGTAAGGGATGGCTTGGTTGAATGTGCTAATGCATTGCAAGGAATGGGATCCTACTCTTATGGACCCCGTAAGCTCTCCTTGGACTTGGAAAATCGGAAGACTCAACTGACAAAGCCCTCGATCAAGGAGCCACCAACTTTGGAGTTGAAGCCTCTCCCATCTCACCTCAGGTATGAATTCTTGGGCCCTTCTTCTACATTACATGTTATCCTTTCTGCTTGCTTAACCAAAGTGCAGGTAAACTCCACTCTTGAAGTGCTTCAAAGAAGAAAAAAAGGCAATTGGATGGACCTTAGCTGATATTCAGGGCATAAGCCCCGTCTTTTGCATGCATAATATTATACTTGAGGATAATGTAAAACCGTCCGTGGAGCATCAACAGAGGTTGAACGAGTCTATGTAAGAGGTGGTCAAAAAGGAGATTATCAAATAGCTTGATGCAGGGGTTATCTATCCAATATCAGACACTGCATGGACTTCACCGGCGCAATGTGTGCCAAAAAAGGGTGGTATGACTGTGGTGAAAAATGATAAGAATGAGTTGATCCCTACTCGGACCAAGACTGGATGGAGGGTGTGTATGGACTACAGGAAGCTAAACAAGATGACCCAAAAAAAACATTTCCCATTGCCTTTTATTGATTAGATGCTAGACACACTTGCTGGGCAGGCCTATTACTATTTCTTGGATGGGTACTCAGGTAAAAATCAGATTCTTATAGCCCCAGAAGATCAAGAGAAAACTACCTTCACCTGCCTATATGGGACCTTTGCATTCTCTCGGATGCCGTTCGGATTGTGTAATGCACCTGTGACCTTTCAGTGGTGCATGATGGCTATATTTACGGACATGGTGGAGGACTTCCTTGAAGTCTTTATGGATGATTTTAGTGTGGTGAGAGACTCATTTGAAGAATTTTTGCAAAATCTTGACAAGGTTCTAGCCCGATGTGAAGAGACAAATCTTGTGCTTAACTAGGAAAAATGTCACTTTATGGTCGAGGAGGGCATTTTCCTCGGCCATAAGATCTCAAAAGATGGAATCGAAGTGGACAAGGCTAAAATAGAAGTGATTTTAAAGTTACCTCCCTCGACTTCCGTCAAGGGAGTTAGAAATTTTCTTGGGCGGGGTTCTACTGAAGGTTCATTAAGGACTTTCCCAAAGTGGTGAATCCTCTATGCAAGCTATTATAGAAGGATTCAAGATTTCATTTCAATGAAGAATGAATGAAGGCCTTGGAGCTCTTGAGTATAAATTAAAACCACTCCAATCATTACCGCGCCAAATTGGAGCTCACCTTTTGAGTTATGTGCGATGCAAGTGATGTTGCGGTAGGAGCGGTCTTGGGGCAACGGGTGAACACGATATTTCATCTGGTGTACTACGCAAGAAAAACTATGAACGATGCCTAGGTTAATTATACAGTGACGAAAAAGGAATTGTTAGAAATTGTGTTCGCCATGGAGAAGTTTAGGCCTTATCTCATGGCCTCCAAAGTGATTGTTCATACCGATCACGTGGCTCCGGTATTTGATGACAAAAAAGGACTCCAAAGCTAGATTGATGAGATGGGTTTTGTTGCTTCAAGAATTTGACCTCGAGATCATTGATAGGAAAGGAAGTGAAAATCAGGTTGCAGATCATTTGTCCCGTCTAGAAGAGCAAGGGAGGCCAAAAGATGGTATTGAAATTAATGATGCTTTCTCGGATGAGCAACTCCTCTCGGTTTCTTTGAATCATATGCCTTGGTCTGCGGATGTTTCCAATATCCTTGTTACCGGCATTGTCCCGTGTGAGCTCTCTTCTAACCGAAGGAAGAAACTCAAACGGGACAGTTTGGACTATTATTGGGATGAGCCCTACTTGTTCAAGATTTTCAATGATGGAGTGATTCGTAGGTGTGTCCCAGAGGAGGAGAAAATGAGCATACTTGATGCTTGTCATTCCTCTCCCTACGATGGTCATCATGGTGGGGCGAGGACTACTTCCAAGGTTCTGAGTTGTGGTTTTTATTGTCCAATCCTGTATGGAGATGCCAGAGAGCTAAGGGAATATCAAAGAAGGATGAAATTCCCCTCACAACTATTCTTGAAGTTGACATTTTTGACGTGTGGGGCATAGACTTCATGGGCCCTTTTGTTAGTTCGTGTAGCAATACCTACATTCTTGTGGCGGTTGATTATGTTTTCAAGTGGGTTGAAGTCATGGCTTTGCTCAACAACGAAGCCCGGAGTGTAGTAGCATTCCTCAAGAAAAACATTTTCACATGGTTTGGTACTCCTCGGGTAATTATCAGTAATGGGGGGTCTCATTTCTGCGATAGGGCATTTGACACTTTGCTTGCAAAGTATCGTGTCAATCACAAGGTCTCAACTCCTTATCACCCCCAAGCTAGTGGACAAGTGGAGGTCTCAAACAGGGAAATTAAAAGTATATTTTCAAAAACAGTGAATGCGAATGGAACGGATTGGTCAAGGAATCTAGATGATGCGTTGTGGGCTTATAGAACTTTATTTAAGACTCCAATTGGTATGTCTCTGTACCGGTTGGTGTTTGAAAAAGCGTGTCACTTGCCGGTTAAGCTAGAACATAAAGCTGTGTGGGGCTTGAAGAGGTTAAATCTTGAGTGGGATGTTGCAGCAAATCTCCGTGTGGAACAACTCAATGAGCTAGATGAATTCTGGTTTCATTCCTATTCAAGATCATCATTGTACAAGGAGAAGATGAAATACTTGCACGACAAATATGCCCGAAGCAAGAAATTCAAAAAGGATGATTTGGTCCTTCTCTTTAACTCCCGGTTACGTCTGTTTCCGGGTAAGCTAAAGTCCAAATGGAGTGGTCCCTTTAAGGTAGTGCATGTAACACCTTTTGGTGCTCTTGACTTGAAGAACAAAAATGGTGAAATCTTCTGGGTTAATGGGCATCGTGTAAAGCAGTACTTGGGGAAGTTTGATGATAGCCACGTGGTGGCATTGATAAAGTTTCAATGATGATGGTAACCTGCTTCGTGCCACGACGTTAAATCAGGCGCTTCTTGGGAGGCAACCCAAGTGATTTTTCTCTCTTCTTCATTTTTATTCTTAGATTAGGCTCTTTTAAACTAACTAGTTGTGAGATTTGTGTAGGAATTGTTTGTGCAGTGCAGTACTAGTACTTGAAATTGGCTAAGTGTGGAATTGAACCAGCTGACCGCGCTCAAAATTCCGCATTCAACGGAAGCATTTTCGCGGGGCACAAAATTGTAGCGGACGCGGACTTGAAAAATGTGAAATGTAACCTCTCTGAAGTTTGATCCGCATCCACGGTGGATTTTATGCAATCAGCGGACCCTGTTCTGCAGCCGCGGCCATGCCCGTTTTCCGCTCTCAGCAGTGACATTTTAGCAGCAGTCCTTCAAAGAGGTTCCTAGCGCGGATCGCGGTGGAATTCTGCGGCCGTGCCAGGTAAGTCGGCGTGGGATCCCTAGGGTTTAGTATAAATAGGAGGACCCTTCTCCTTTTACACTTTTAACACCCTCACATTTCATAGCCCCCTTTGCACTGTTCATTAACTCCTGTTGCATCTAGAATTCATCTGACTAATTTCTACGTCAAATCCAACACCTGGTATGCTCAATTTCTTAGTTTTAATCTTAGTTCTTTCTTTTTTTCCTTTTAGTTAGTTTCATTTTTTCTTGCTAGTTAGGGTTATTGCATGCTTATAATCTTAATCTTGCTTGAATGTTGATAAAAATGAATGGGCACTTTTTTTATGCCTAATGGGGGTTGGGGTGTTTCACTTTGCTTATTAAGTACTTAAATTCTCTACTAAGTGCACAGCCTAGGTTTTAAAGTCTTCCTCAGTGCCCGTTAGTTTCGAATTTTGCGGTCGCAGACATAATTCTGCAGTCTGCGTTCATAAGCTTGATATGTAAAAACATGGGTTGAATTTCGCGGCCGCGGTGGTATTTTCACTGACCACAGTTTGAATTACGTAGCCGCACTTTAAATTTCGTGGACCGCAGAGCTAAGTTTCCAAGAGTTATTGCTTTTTTTGCTAACAGTAGTCCACTATTCCTTGACACTGTAATCATTTATCTGCTTTCATCTGATACTTGAATGAATACCAATACTACTGAGCTTTCACTGATTTTGTACGCAGACAATGGTTCGATCTAGAGGTGGACAAGAGAAACAACCAGGGAGAGGAGAGCTGCACCCCTAGCACCTAAAAGCCTCATTAGAAAGAAACAAACCCTCCGGAGACCCACTCCTGACACTTCGGAGGCCAGTGAGTATGTCCCCTCTTGGGAGATGTCTGAGTGGGAGACAACCGAACATGAGGTTCAATATCAACCATTTCGCCTTGTCAATGAACCTACCTCCTCGTCTGAGTCGTCTGATGGCTCAGAAGGATATAGTGAGACTTTGGCACCTCCTCCAGCCTCCAAACCAACCCCAGTACTTATTGATAGTGATGATGATGTCTCGGACGATGGGAGGGGTATAGATCAAGGAACCCGGTGGTATGGCAAGACCGATTTGTGAGTGAGAAAGACTACCACAAGTTCCGGGAGTGGTGGCCTCAAAGGTCACTTTGATTGGAGAGGGTATTCAATTGAGTGGGACCTCCTACCCCACAACCCAAACATCAAGAGGCAATTCAATGATAGAATGGGGTGGAAGTTCTTCACCAGCAAATTGCTGGAGGCCAATGAGTTTTTGGTCAAGGAATTCTATGCAAATGTCGCCCACATCAAAAGGGCACATATTTGACCAAAGTCCGTAATAGGAAGATCATGTTTGATGGCAAAACTTTAAACGACTATGCTGGGTTCAATGACGAGGATGAGTCCTTTTATGTGGAGAAGGTAGCATTGAATGAGTTAGCCCGCCTTGGCTTGCTTCGCTGATTGCTATTCCGGGGACTAATCCAGCTTGGCTGACACCCGGGGTCCCTATCTACAAGAACACTCTAAGCTTCGAAGCGAAGGGGTGGTCTACTTTTGTGTGAAGCCGGTTGGACCCTACTACATATGACAGTGATTCCCGAGCTATTATTGTGGGGCTATCATGGCGGGGTTCCCAATCAACGTCGGGAATATTATGGCCATGTTAATTAGCAGAACGATTGGAAAGGATGAGAGGTCATATCCCTTTCCAAACTTCCTCACTGTGTTCCTAGAGGCATGGGAGTGGAAGGAAGGGACTTTGACACCAAGGTGAAGCCAAAGAGGCCATTTTCCTAGTACAGCCCTCAGGGTCCGGACAACCCCAAATCTAACGAAAAAGCCACCACTTTCACTGGCCAATCTGAAGAGCTAGGGGTAGTGGCCACTGGGTCCGAGCCTTCCACTGCCGAGGGGCCATTTACTGCAATGCCACATCCACCCTCCGGGATATCTACTTCTCTCCCACCATCAGGTCTTTCTTCATCAGCATACCCTTAGACTGCTCTGAGGGTTAGTCAGACTTTGACCGGCATCAACAACTAGATGCAGATAGCTACATCAAAGCTATCTGCTTTATCCAATGCAGTAGCAGCTCAAGCACTTCCAGCACAACTCCAGATGCCTCCATCAATGGAGGAATCATTTAAGAGTATCCTTGACAACCACAAACATATTCTGGAGTCTCTGGGTGCACATGTAAGGGTAATCAAGGAGCTGGGTAAACAAGTGAGGAAGGTGAAGAAGGGTCAAACAGAGTTGAAAAAGGAGGTGGTGAAGCTCGCTTCTGCCGGTGACATTCCTCTAGATCTCCTTATGGGAGAACCTGCCCCTGCAGCACAGATGGCTCAGCCATCACAGATATCGGAGCAGGAGGCCATCAGTGAGCCGGTGAGGAGGGTGGCGATCCCTCAGACTGAGGACTTGGAGATTCAGCTGGAGGACCCCGAGGGGTGAGATGACCTAGGCCAGCCAAAAGACCCACCCAGTGACCCTATGCAGACAGAGGCATCCTAGGGAGTTTTCTTTACTCTCTACCCTTCTCCTATTCTATTTTTGCTTTTAGCATGGAGGACAATGCTAATTTTAAATTGGGGTGGCCTTATTTTGATGATGATTGGTCTGTAATAACTCTTGATACTATCTTTTTTTCTTCCTTTTTTCTACTTATCGTACTTTATTTTCGTACTTTTCACTTTTGGTATGTATATAAAGTTATCATTCCATGTATATATTCATTCCCCTTTTATGTATATTCATCTCAATCCCCTATTATATATATTTATTTTACTTTCTGTATTTTTACTTTATAACTTCTTTTACAATTTTCCTTAATAGCTTAGCTTCTTATTAGCTTCAGTAGCTTCTTTTTGAATGTATAGCTTCTTTTTGCATTTTCATGATCAATAAGCCTTTGGTTTTCTTAATGCCACGATTCTTTCCAAGGGTGAAATTTGTGTGAACCAGGTGGCTCTTCCCAACGATGGATGGCGTGACAACCTTCTTAAGGGATCGAGTATGTTTTTATTTTTGTTTTGATATATCGTAGTAATGAATAAAAGTGACTCAAGTAAGCTTCACTTGGCACCAACACATTTACCTTCGACCTCATGGTTAGAGACAAATTGTAGATGAGACTAGCTCTAGTTGTGACCCTTAGAATCTTGAGTTGACTAAAGCTATCATCGAGTGGTTGTCGTGGCCATATGTGAGTTTCAATCATAGCTAGGGTTGTTGTAGGCCCGCGACTCTATTCTCTTTAACAATCCAGTGGCTTGAGAGGTGAGGTTTGAATTGCAAGTCCAAGTGTCGTGCCAACAAGTCTAGAACTTGCCCCGAATATTTTTCTAGGCGAAATTTTAATTGTAGCTCGACTTGAGAAGTGATTATAGTCTGTCATTGGTCCCATTTATATTTGAAGACTTCCATAGCTTACCATTATAATATCCTTAGTCAACCCCTTTGAGCCTATGCCTTTTCATTCAATAACTGCATTACAAGCCTCCATCTGTTCTATAATGATCCTCTCTTGGCAGCCAATCTTTCCTTAGCATTCATGATGAGCAATAGTCAAAAACATAAGTTTGGGGGAGAGACAAGGAAGCTCAAAGTGATGAAAGGTTCAAAGAACAAAAATAATTGATGAAAATAAAAGGGCAAAGAAAAGGATGAAAAGCCAAAAAGAAACATGTCAAAAGAGAAGTAAAGGTTGAAAGGATTCAAGAAAAACAATGTTGAAAGGTTTGGAATGATGAGAAAAGGATAGAAATGAGAGTCAAATAGAAGAAAGAGTGACAATGTGTCTCTCTAGTTCCCCAAGGAAGAATAAAATGACTCAAAGAGTCAAGAAAACATGAGCCAAATTGTGAAAATGGAGTGTTTAAGGAAAGATGATACAATCATAGTTCATTACGTCCGACCTTGATCCCAATAATCCTTCATTACATCTTGCTAAAGCCCTATAGGATTTCAAGTTGAGTGAGCTTACATTAGTGGTGATTTACATGAGGGGAAAGCCTATGGTACTTAGAGCTGGACTTATGGCATTCTTTTGAGAGTGATGAGCGCACTTCTTGACAATCCCAGTTTTGAGTGTACATTCTATAAGGTGAGATGAGCTCATGGAGAGTAGAGGAGAAAGAGTCTGTAATCCACAGTGACCTACGTGAGAGAGCGATTATCTTTGATGAATTGGGTCATATCTTGAAGCTTTTGTGTCACATTAGACCTATAGGACTCAGAAAGTCATTGCATAATGTTGTCAATAATGCATTTGTGTTGAGGGTAATTGTTAGTTCCAATTGAAGCTTGATGAAGTTACTTTAGGAAAGCTGAAATTCTACTTTCTTATTCTTGTGGAGGTGGGAATTACCTTGTTTGCTTGAGGACAAGCTAAAGCTTAAGTTTGGGGGAGTTGATAACTAGGGATTTTAACCTACTATTTACTCTATTTTGCTTCGGTTTTGGGTCGAAAATGCATTAAGGTATTCCCAAAAACTAACTCAAGGTGCTTACTTACAGGTTTTGGTCATGAGGCAAAGAAGCCAAAACGAACTCATAAAGGAGCCAAACTTGCACTAGCCCTAAAACTTACTGAAACTCTGTCAGCGCCATTTTTACGCTATAGCGTAAGTTCTTCAGCTGAGGCGGATTACCAGAGAGATGTCGCGGAAGTGAGATTCATAGAGATGAAATTGGGCTAATTGTTGACAGCTGACCGCGTTACTATAATGCGGCCACAAAACCATTGACGCGGTCGCGATCATAATTACGCTGAGAGCGGAAGTTAAGAATCAGAGACATGGCAACCTGGGGAAAAGCAAAAAATGCGGACCGCGTCATTATTACGCGGCCGCGAAGTCGCCTGACGTTGAGGTGGTAAAAAATCCGCTGGGGGAGAAATCGAAGTTCAGAGAGTTTTCATAAAAGCTGAAATGAGGAACACGGTCCGCGAACATTTTACGCGACCGCGAATAAAGATCAAGCGGACGCGGTAGATGTTAGTTGTCCGTGAAACCCAGCACAGTCCAAGTCCAAATCTGAAGTAACGCGGTCCATGCTCGTTATTGCGCTGCCGCGAAAGTCCATTCGCTGAGGCGCCCATTATTTCGTTGATAGCGGAACCTCCGTAGGGGTATTTTTGTCCAGTAATTTTAGTTGTGTATAAATATATCTTTTTCACATTTTTAGGTCATCTTTTGTATTAGGGAGCTCGTGAACAACAACATTTTACCACTTTGAGTAATTTTAGAGTAGATTTAACTTATAAATTTAGATTTTATTCTTGTAATTAACATTTATGGCTTATATCTCATCTCCATCTTTGATTTCTACCTCAATTAAGAGTAGCTAGACAACCATAGTGTGGGTATTTAATGGGTCTTCAATTTTAGAGCTTATTTGTTTATGGGTTAGTAATATTTAGCTTGTTTCATGCTTTATCTATTGAATTGGTGGTTGCAAACACTGATTCGTGCCTTTTTTACTAGGGATCTTCTTGAGAAAGAGGGCCCAAGTTTAGGTAAAATAGGCTAACAAGGAACTGGGGTGAATTCAAGAGATTGATAACCCCAGTTAAAGGGTTAAACCTAGAGATAGTAATACCCAACTTGAGCCAATTTCACTTACACTGTTTGAACACCCAATTAGGCTTGAGAAAGCCAATTCGGGCAAAGTCACTCAAACTACCGAGAGGTATAGGGTGATTAATTGAGTTTGAGGTTATATCACGACCCCAGATACAACAAGTTTGTCCTAAATTCCAGATCCCATTAGATTCTCTCCTAGGTGTAAGTCACTTCCCTAATGCTTTTTATCAATTGAGAAAACTCTTACAAAAATATTGTACTTAGTTTATTTTCAGGAATCAATAGTACTAAATTAGAATAGAATCAAAACCCACTCATGATCAGAAGTGTAATTAAGGACAATGCACATAGCTAGATTGGATAGGAACCCAATTCCCAACCAATTATAACTCCCTGTGGATATCGATCCCGACCTTTCGTGTAAAAGCTACATCGACCCCTCTTTGCCATTGCATAGTGGTGCAGGGTTGGAGCCGATCAAGCATGTCCTCAGAGCCTCAGGGATGCATGGCGCGTGGAATTTGAGCACCTGCGCCAGGGTTCTATGACTGTGTCAGAGTATGCAGTTCATTTCAGTGAGTTGGCTCGACATGCACTGGCCTTAGCTGCCACAATTCGGGAGAGGGTTTGTCGCTTTATTAAGGGACTCCACCACAGTATCAGGACCAGTATGTCCAGGGAGTTGGAGATGGACATCTCTTATCAGCAGGTCATAAGTATTGCCAGGAGGGTAGAAGGCATGCTTTCCCGGGACAGAGAGGAGAGAGAGGCCAAGAGGTCTCGAGAGACTGGTTATTATTCTGGAGCTCGTGCCCCAGCAGCTCGCCATGGTAGGGGTTATGTGAGTCTCCCTATTCATTCAGCTCTTCTATCTGCCAGTGGTGTTCCAGCTCCTTCCAGGCCCCAGGAGCCTTATTATGCACCGCCAGTATCTAGTATACCTCCTGCTCGGGGTGCTATTATCGGCCAGTCCAGTAGACCTGGCCCGAGGTAGTTACAGCAACCACGTCCTTCGAGGGGATGTTTTGAGTGTGGCAAAACTCGCCATTTGGTGAGGGATTTCCCCAGACTTAGGATGGGTTCACCTCCACAGACTTCTTAGCCACTACGTGCTCCACCAGGTCCTCCGGCCATGCTTCTAGCACCAGCTACCGCCCCACCTGCTCAGCCAACTCGAGGTAGAGGTCGGGAAGGCCGAGGTCGCCCTAGAGGTGGAGGTCAGGTCAGGTATTATGCTCTTCCGGCTCATTCACAGGCAGTTGCTTCCGACTCTGTCATTACATGTATTGTTCCAGCCTATCATAGAGATGCGTCGGTATTATTTTACCTAAGCTCTATGTATTCATATGTGTCCTATCATTTTTCTTAACATTTGGGAGTATCTCGGGATTCTTTGAGTACCCCTGTTTATGTATCTACTCCTATGGGAGATTCTCTTGTTGTGGACCGCGTATATTGGTCGTGTTTGATTGCTCTTAGTGGTTTTGAGACCAGAGCTGATTTATTATTACTCAGCATGGTAGATTTTGATTTTATCTTGGGCATGGACTAGTTGTCTCCCCATTATGCTATTCTTCATTGTCACGCTAAGACCGTGACGTTAACTATGCCAGGCTTACCGTGATTAGAGTGGAGGGGTACGTTAGAGTATACTTCCCGCAGGGTTATTTCATTTCTTAAGGCTCATCGAATGGTTGAGAAGGGGTGTGATGCATATTTAGCCTATGTGAGAGATGTCAGTATTGATACCCCTACAGTTGAGTCAGTTCCAGTAATGAAGGACTTCCCATATGTGTTTCCAGCTGATCTTCCGGGCATGCCGCCCGATAGAGATATTGATTTTGGCATTGATTTGTTGTCAAGCACTCAACCCATCTCTATATCTCCTTACCGTATGGCTCCTCCTGAGCTGAAGGAGTTGAAGGAGCAGTTACAAGAGTTTCTTGATAAGGGCATCATTTGGCCCAATGTGTCACCTTGGGGTGCTCCGATTTTGTTTGTGAAGAAAAAGGATGGTTCTATGCGTATGTGTATTGATTATCGCCAGCTGAACAAGGTTACAGTGAAGAAAATGTACCCATTGCCTCGCATTGATGACTTGTTTGATCAGTTACAAGGTGACAGGGTGTTTTCCAAGATTGACTTACGTTCAGGCTATCATCAGTTGAAGATTCGGGAGCCAGATATCACGAAGACTGCTTTCAGGACCAGATATGGTCACTATGATTTTCTTGTCATGTCTTTCAGGCTGACCAATGCCCCAGCAGCCTTTATGCATTTGATGCATAGTGTGTTCCGGCTTATCTTGACTCTTTCGTCATTGTGTTCATTAACTATATTCTAGTGTATTCCCGGACTCGGGAGGATCATGAGCAGCACCGGAGGACTGTGCTTCAGACTTTGAGAGAAAAGAAGTTGTATGTAAAATTTTCTACATTTGAGTTTTGGCTAGACTTATTGGCCTTCTTGGGTCATGTAGTATCGAGTGATGGGATCAAGGTAGATCTGAAGAAGGTGGAGGCAGTGCAGAGTTGGCCTAGACCGTCATCAGCTACGGAGATCCGCAGTTTTCTGGGCTTGGCGGGGTATTAACGTCGTTTTGTAGAGGGATTCTCATCTATTTTAGCACCTATGACTAGGCTAACCCAGAAGGGTGCTTCGTTCAGGTGGACAGAGGAGTGTGAGGAGAGCTTTCAGAAGCTCAAGACAACTTTGACTACAGCCTCAGTATTGGTATTGCCTACAGGTTCGGGGTCTTACACCGTCTATTATGATGCTTCTCATATTGGTCTTGGCGCGGTGTTGATGTAGTATGGTAGGGTGATTTCCTATGTGTCTAGACAGTTGAAGGTGCATGAGAAGAACTATCATGTCCACGATCTTGACTTAGCAGCTATTGTTCACACCCTGAAGATTTGGCGGCACTATTTGTACGGTGTTCCTTGTGAGATCTACACCAATCACCGGAGTTTTCAGCACCTATTCAAGCAAAAGTATCTTAACTTGCATCACCGGAGATGGTTGGAGTTACTTAAGGATTATGACATCACCATTTTGTACCACCCGGGAAGGCCAATGTGAAGGTCGATGCTTTGAGTCACCGGGCGGAGAGTCTTGGGGAGTTTATCATATCTTCCAGCAGCAGAGAGACCCTTAGCATTGGATGTTCAGGCCTTAGCCAGCCAGTTTGTGAGATAGGATATTTCTGATCCGAGTCGAATGTTGGCTTGTGTGGTCTCCCGGTCTTCTCTTTATGACCGTATCAGGGAGCGTCAGTATGATGACCCCTATATACTCATCCTTCATGACAAGGTTTGGCGAGGTGATGCTAGAGACGTGACTATTGGTGATGACGGCGGGTTGAGGATGCAGGGCCGGATTTGTGTGCCCAATGTGGATGGGCTGCGGGAGTTGATTCTTGAGGAGGCCCACAGCTCACAGTATTACATCCATCTGGGTTCCGCGAGGATGTACCAGGATTTGAGACAGCTTGGTGGAGGAGGATGAAGAAGGACATAGTTGGGTTTGTGGCTCGGTCTCTCAACTGTCAGCATGTTAAGTATGAGCATCAGAGAACGGGTGTCTTTCTTCATAAGTTAGAGATCCCAGAGTGGAAGTGGGAGCGGATCACCATGGATTTCGTAGTTGAGCTCTCACGGACTTCGAGGAAGTTTGATGCTATTTGGGTGATTGTGGACAGGCTGACCAAGTCAGCTCATTTCATTCCAATGATGACTACATATTCTTCCGAGCAGCTGGCTCGAATCTACATCCGTGAGATCGTCAGGCTTCATGCGTACCGATATCTATCATCTCTGACTTGGGTACGCAGTTCACATCACGTTTCTGGAGAGACGTACAATAGGATTTGGGTACTAGAGTGGAGATGAGCACAACATTTCACCTTCAGACGGATAGGTAGTCCAAGCGCACTATTCATATTCTAGAGGATATTCTCCCTCCGTGTGTGATGAAGTTTGGAGGGTCATGGGACCAGGTCTTGCCACTTGCGGAGTTTTCCTACAATAATAGTTATCAGTCCAGCATTCAGATGGCACCGTTGGAGGCTCTATATGGTATGCGGTGTCGATCCCCAGTGGGTTGGTTTGAGCCGTGCGAGGCCCAATGGGTACAGACTTGGTCCAGGATGCCCTGGATAAGGTGAAGGTGATTCAGGATAGAATTCGCACAGCCCGGTCCATACAGAAGATCTATGTGGACCGAAAGGTTCGTGATATAGCATTCATGGTTGGAGAGCAGGTCTTCTTTATGAGATTGCCTTACCTCCTGGCCAAGAAGGATTTCATCCGGTATTCCACATTTCTGTGCTCCGGAAGTATCACGGTGATCCGGCTCAGGTATTAGATTTCAGCTCAGTCCAGTTGGACAAGGATCTATCTTATGTCGAGGAGACAGTGGCTATTTTGGATAGGCAGGTCAGAAAGCTAAGGTAAAATGATATTGCTTCAGTAAAGGTTCAGTGGAGGGGTCAGCCGGTCGAGGAGGCGACTTGGGAGACCGAGCAGAATATGTGCAGTCGTTATCCTCATCTTTTCACAGCTTCAGGTATGTCTCCACACTCGTTCGAGGATGAACAATTATTTTAAGAGGGGGAGGATGTGACCACCTGTCCGGTCGTCTTGAGTATAGCCCTGATCCAATATTTACTGCTTTCTCCGTACCTATTTCTGTTATTGTGACTTGCCGGGAGGGTTCGCTTTGATTATCGGAGTGAATTGAGACACACCTCCTAATTGGAAGATTAAGTTGGAAAAGTAGCCTTGATGTCGAATTGTGTGTAAACAACCTCGTATTTGAATTTTGACAGTTCAGTTAGCTCTGTTAGGTGATTTTGGACTTAGGAGCGCGTCCGGAATGTGATTTGGAGGTCTGTGGTAGAATTAGGCTTGAATTGGCAAAAGTTGGAATTTTGGCGATTTTGGCCGACAGTGGAAATTTTAATATCGGGTTTTTGGATTTCCAGAAGTTGTACTAGGTTCGTGGTGTCATTTCTGACTTGTGTGTAAAATTTGTGGTCATTCGGGCGTGATTTGATATGGTTCGACGTCGTTTGTAGAATTTAGAAATTTCAAAGTTCATTAGGCTTGAATCCATGTGTAACTCGTGTTTTTGATGTCGTTTGATGTGGTTTGAAGTCTCTACTAAGTTTGTATGGTGTCTTAGGATTGGTTGGTATGTTTGGTCGAGGTCTCGGGGGCCTCGGGTGAGTTTCGGGTGCTTAACGGATCATTTTTGGACTTTGGGAGTTGGCATATTTTTTGGTGTTTTGTTGCAGACATTTCTTCATCGCGTTCGTGAGAGAGGTCTCGCGATCGCGTAAAGCATCTAGGAGGCCATCTCAAGTTGTTCTTCGCGTTTGTGCAAGGGATCCCGCGTTCGCGAAGGTATGGTCAGTGGAAGCATCGCGGACACGGAGAGTGGAACGCGTTCGTGTAGAGGAAGTGAGGAAGCTGGGGACCCCAAACATTTGGTCTACGCGTTCGCGTAGTGGCTATCGCATTCTCGAAGGACCAGGAAGTGAAAGGTATGCATTTACGAGAGGTCCCTCATGTTCGCAAAGAAGGAAATTTGGCCAGTGTAAATTTTGTTATACGCGAATGCGAGAGAGTGGCCGTGTTCGCGAAGAAGAGAACACCTGGGCAGAATGTAAAGTTCCAAATCGATGGTTTATGTCATTTTTCACCATTGGACTTGAGAGCTCGAAATTAGGCGATCTTTGGAGGGATTTTCACGTGGGTGTTTGGGGTAAGTGACTCTTACCTAGTTTTAGTTAATTCCCATGTTATGTCTTTAATTTCATCATTTAATTAGTGATTTGGAGTGGAAGATTGGGGAAAATTTGGGAAAGGTCCTTAGGCCGAATTTTGGGGTTCTGATCGGGATTTTGGTATCGAATTTGAGAAAATTTGGTATGGTTAGACTCGTGAGTGAATGGTGTTCATAATTTGTGATTCTTACCCGATTCCGAGACGTGGGCCCGGGGAGGCTTTTTGAGAAATTTTCTAATTTCTTGCTTTAACTTTGATTTCGTTCGCTAGATTAGTTTCTTATAGTTATATTTATGCTATATAATTGGTTTTGGCTAGATTTCGACCATTCGGAGTTCGATATTCGTGGAAAGAGCATTATTTCGGATTGATTTGAGCTTGGTTCGAGGTAAGTGGCTTGCCTAACCTTGTGTGGGGGAACTCCCCTTAGGATTGGTATTGTTGTTGATATATGAGCGCCCTGTACGTGAGGTGACGAATACGTACACGGGCTAATTATTGTAAAAATCAGATTTTCACTAAATAATAACTTGTCTTCCTCTTATTAAAACTTATTAGCATGTGGAGTATCCTGTTAGACTCAGAAAGCATTCCTACTTGCCTTAACTGTTTATCTGAACTACGTGCAGCATGTTTGGTTATTTTTACATGTTTTCCTTAACTTGTACTTAGATTAAATTGTAAGATTTCGTACTGTAACAATTGAATTCTATTTGTCGGCTGCATATTTACTTTGGGACTACGGAACGGTATTTCGGGAGATCCCCCGGTACTGCATATTTACTTTGGGACAACGGAACGGTATTCTAGGAGATCCCTGTGTACTACATATTTACTTTGGGACTACGGAACGGTATTCCGGGAGATTCCCCTATACTACATTTTTACTTTGCGGCTACGGAACGGTATTCCATGAGATCCCCCTGTCTTGCATATTGGGACTACGGAACGGTATTCCGGGAGATGCCCCTGCACATTTACGTCTGGTAACTATGAGACGGTATCTCGGGAGATCCCCTGTAGTTTTGATGTGTACTGAGCTGCGGGTTTCTATGTTTCTTCCTTGTTAAATTTCAGTCTTTATTTACCGCGATATTTCATTTTGCCTTGCCTTATACATATATATGTATATATATATATATAT